>KV751323.1:134419-158925 GCA_001698575.1 Mola mola | reverse complement strand
TTAGTGTAAGGATATGGACATTTAGAGGAGTAGAGAAGGAGTCTGAGTCAGAGGGGGGAGAGATGGAGTGTTCCCCCAGCAACCTAAGCCTATAGCAGCATAACTAAGGGCTAGATAGGCCAGCCTTAACTATAAGCTTTATCAAAAAGGAAGGTTTTAAGCCTACTCTTAAAATCAGAGAGTGTGTCTGCCTCCCGTACCAAGACTGGAAGATAGTTCCACAGGAGAGGAGCTTGATAGCTGAAAGCTCTGCCTCCCATTCTACTTTTGGAAATTCTTGGGATCATCAATAACCCTGCATCCTGGGAGCGTAAGGTTCTGGATGGGCGATAGGGTACTATGAGCTCTTTAAGATAAGATGGTGACTGACCATGAATAGTTTTGTAGGTGAGAACAAGGATTTTAAATTCTATTCTGAATTTAAAACTGGGAGCCAGTGAAGAGAAGCCAGTATGGGGGAAATATGGTCTCTGATATTAGTTCTAGTCAGTACACGCGCTGCTGCATTTTGGATTAACTGAAGAGTTTTTAAAATTTTGTTAGGGCAACCTGAAAATAAAGAATTACAGAAACATGAAATATACATTAGTAGAATAAAGTCAAGGTAACAGTTTCAGGACGTAAATTGGTTAGTTTTGGAATTAAACTTTATTGTTGTCTAATCCGAGTTATTAAAGTAATTATATGTGAACAAACAAAATAAACAAAGTGAAGTGTGTCCAAGATGTTCCGCTTGGCAGTTTAACTTTAAATATTACTCATTAGATGTGCAAACAAAAATAAGAGACAGAGTCAAAGCTCAGTTTTAAAACACATTTGTTTACATGGATGGAGGAAGGTGGAAGTAGCGTAACTGTACGATTCTCTGACAGTAAGACACAAATAAAAGACAAAACAAAGAAAAAATGCCAGTAACGTTCAACGCTTCTTTGGTGCTTTTATTTTGAAGCAGGACAGCAAAGCGGAAACATGCGCGGCTCTTGAGCGTATTTGTGACGTAGTTGTTACGTCGCCTTCAAGCAGAGTCAACGTACGGCTGACGTCCTGCGTGCGTTTCCACAACAAACATGGCGGACGGTGAGTTGATTGTTAGTCCTTCGCCGCGTTTTTTTGCGGTTTTCTATGTTTCCGCGCCGATTCGACGCTTCTTTGACAGAACCGACGTCGACTCGAGCCGTTAACAAGCTGCGTTCGGCGCAGAGAGCGTCGGTAGCCGCTGATCTACCGTGGCGCCGGGTCCCGTCGGGCTGCTGGTTGGTTAACGTCGTCATTCACCGGGAACCGCTTTAGGTGACGTTTTTCCGTTTCTGCCAGACGGGTCCAGGTCGCGGATCGGTGGATTCGGAGAACACACAGTTATGAGGAGTTGAGAGAAATATTCAGCCAGGCAGCCAACGGAGGAAGGTCGTTCCCCGCTCAGGCAACGTGCCACACAAACGGCATCTCGGAGTGTTTAGTAGGAAGCAACTGGACTTCTTATCTTGTTTGAAATTCATTGATTCAAACAAGATAAGAAGTCCAGTTGCTTCCTACTAAACACTCCGAGATTAAGATGACCTGGATGACTGAGAACCTTCACGGACACACAAACGGCATAATTACAGTTAAAGTTATGTGTTTTCTCCTCTTTGCGTCCTCCTTCATTGTACAAATGAACAGTCCCACACGAGTCTGTGTGATATTTCCTGCAAACCCCACCGACAGCATCAGTTAACGTGTAGACCAGCGCCTATCACCGATATATCGGTATGTGTATTGTCAACATCAGCCGATAAATGTAAAAACACCGGTATTTCTCATTATTAACGTTCCAGCGAAGTTTGATGACTTCGTGCGCTGCTGTCATTTAAAGCCAAGAAAGATCTTTAATTTGTAAAGTCAAATTGTCAGTTTGGCTGACTGATAAATGTGGCCATGTTTCTAGAAATGAGAGCGGCTCCTTCCCGTCTCTCCTAATGAGATTAGAATCCCTGCTGACCTTTACTGCAGGGTAACAAACGCGGCATTAAGGATTAGAGTGACAGCTGACTGAGCCAATCAGCAGCAGGATGAAGTCAGCCTGCAGAAATCTCCGTGGCGACGGACTCCGGGACCAGTCTCTTTCAGAAACATCCCAGCAGCCGATTCTCTCCTACAGCTGTGATCCTGTCGAGCGTTCTGTCATCCAATCACAACCGCTGCTCATGTGTCACGTGGCTCATCTGAAGCTGCTGATGTCATCAGCTGACCCCAGAAACTAACAGAGGCTGTTTGTCTTCCAGATCACACAGACGGCGAGCAGAGCATGGACACGCACACCGCCGTGAGTCTCGCACGCACACACGCACGCCGCCGTGAGTCTCTCACACACACACACACACACCCACGCCCGCCGCCGTGAGTCTCGCACACACGCACGCATGCCGCCGTGAGTCTCTCACACACACACACACACACCCACGCCCGCCGCCGTGAGTCTCGCACACACGCACGCATGCCGCCGTGAGTCTCTCACACACACACACACACACCCACGCCCGCCGCCGTGAGTCTCGCACACACGCACGCATGCCGCCGTGAGTCTCTCACACACACACACACACACCCACGCCCGCCGCCGTGAGTCTCGCACACACGCACGCATGCCGCCGTGAGTCTCTCACACACACACACACACACCCACGCCCGCCGCCGTGAGTCTCGCACACACGCACGCATGCCGCCGTGAGTCTCTCACACACACACACACACACCCACGCCCGCCGCCGTGAGTCTCGCACACACGCACGCATGCCGCCGTGAGTCTCTCACACACACACACACACACCCACGCCCGCCGCCGTGAGTCTCGCACACACGCACGCATGCCGCCGTGAGTCTCTCACACACACACACACACACCCACGCCCGCCGCCGTGAGTCTCGCACACACGCACGCATGCCGCCGTGAGTCTCTCACACACACACACACACACCCACGCCCGCCGCCGTGAGTCTCGCACACACGCACGCATGCCGCCGTGAGTCTCTCACACACACACACACACACCCACGCCCGCCGCCGTGAGTCTCGCACACACGCACGCATGCCGCCGTGAGTCTCTCACACACACACACACACACCCACGCCCGCCGCCGTGAGTCTCGCACACACGCACGCATGCCGCCGTGAGTCTCTCACACACACACACACACACCCACGCCCGCCGCCGTGAGTCTCGCACACACGCACGCATGCCGCCGTGAGTCTCTCACACACACACACACACACCCACGCCCGCCGCCGTGAGTCTCGCACACACGCACGCATGCCGCCGTGAGTCTCTCACACACACACACACACACCCACGCCCGCCGCCGTGAGTCTCGCACACACGCACGCATGCCGCCGTGAGTCTCTCACACACACACACACACACCCACGCCCGCCGCCGTGAGTCTCGCACACACGCACGCATGCCGCCGTGAGTCTCTCACACACACACACACACACCCACGCCCGCCGCCGTGAGTCTCGCACACACGCACGCATGCCGCCGTGAGTCTCTCACACACACACACACACACCCACGCCCGCCGCCGTGAGTCTCGCACACACGCACGCATGCCGCCGTGAGTCTCTCACACACACACACACACACCCACGCCCGCCGCCGTGAGTCTCGCACGCACCCACGCACGCCGCCGTGAGTCTCTCTCACACACACACACGCACACGCGCCACCGTGAGTCTCGCACACGCACGCACGCCACCGTGAGTCTCACACACGCACACGCACGCACGCATGCACACACACACGCACGCCGCCGTGAGTCTCGCACGCACACACATACACACACGCACGCCGCCGTGAGTCTCTCACACACACACACGCACACGCACGCACGCCACCGTGAGTCTCACACACGCACACGCGCACGCACACACATACACACACGCACGCCGCCGTGAGTCTCGCACACACACACACACACACACGCACACGCACGCACGCCACCGTGAGTCTCACACACGCACACGCACGCACGCATGCACACACACACGCACGCCGCCGTGAGTCTCGCACGCACACACATACACACACGCACGCCGCCGTGAGTCTCTCACACACACACACACACGCACGCCACCGTGAGTCTCACACGCACGCACGCACGCACGCACGCCGCCGTGAGTCTCGCACGCACACACATACACACACGCACGCCACCGTGAGTCTTGCACACACACGCACGCACGCCACCGTGAGTCCCGTGATGTCATCCTGTAGCTCAGAGCCGATGACGTTGTGTGTCAGCGGGACGTGGTGATGATGTCACACAGGTTTCTGATGATTCATCCGCAGGTGTCTGAGAACCCTCACGCGGAGTACAGCCTGACGGAGAACATCCAGGTAACAAAAACACACACACACACACACACACACACACACACACACACACACACACACACACACACACACACACGCTCTCCGTGATGGGCCGTGGAGGCAGACTCCCAGCATGCTTTGCTCGCAGAGAACGGTGGAGAACGAGAAGGCGAGCGCTGAGAAGATGTCGAAGCAGAAGGTGGACCTGCAGGCGCTGCCCACCAGAGCGTACCTGGACCAGACCGTGGTCCCCATCCTGCTGCAGGGCCTGTCGGTGCTCGCCAAAGACAGGTCAGAGCCACGCCCACACACCCAGGCCAAGGGTCAGAGTCAAATAAACAAATGTTTATACTGAGCTAACAAAAAAGTTCAAATGTGTTCTGATTTAAAATAAGTTAAACTGTTTTTTTCTTTTCAATTTAAGTAAACGTTTGACTCTGAACTTTTTTTTGAAAAAATTAAGTTCCTTTTTCTCATCTATATTCATATTTGTTTCATTTTTCAGGTTTGGATGTTATATTTTCACATTCTAATCTTATTGGGGGTGTCGTCATGCAGCCTGTCTACTTTATGTGATGAACAATCGACAGGAAACGACAGGAAATGCCGCCGTCATTTCTTTGTTGGAATACACGACGTTGTGTTTCTACGCTGTCACTCTACTTACGCAGCCGGCATGATCAGGCTGCCCCGCCCACCGGGTCATGGTACGGTGACGATTGTACCGTACCGAACTGAACTGAACTTGGAATCACAGCTGGGCTTAAAAATGACATTACTATTTTTACTATTTCACGCAACGACAAAATCATCAGAACGAGGATCCACGGATCAACACGTGCCTCGGTTTGTTCGTTCCCGTTGTAACGTTCACTCCTTCCCTGAAATTTGCTTCAGTTCCTCTGCTCATAGTGCAGCTGTGAATACAGTCAAGTCATCTGCATACAGAGCAGTGTGGGATTCTTCTGAAACTACAGCGGCCCCAGACAGCGACCCTGTGCTGTCCCACGTCTAATTGGTGGTTTGTCAGGTCCCCCTGCGTCCACTTTAAGGCTGTTAAAGCAAAAGCAGACTGAAAAAAGTGATCATGTATGCAGCACCCAGTGAGTCTGTGGCGTCTTCTTCATTCCCTGATTGTGGTGTGACAGCCGTGCACGGAGAGCGTGTAGCTCAGATTTAAATGGTGCACGCCAAAGTGAGTTTGTAGCCGGAAACAAACGTACAAGGTGGCTGTTGACACATGGAAGTGGCGCAGCAGGAGTGAGTTTCTGTGTCCTGTTTGGCGGACACATTTTTCAACACTTAGATTCATAACATGACGGACAGGAGAGCAAGAAATTTGGCCAAGAACCACATCAGCCCTCGTCAGGCACCTCTGTTGGCAGATTAAATCTTCGTCAGATCTTCAGATTCTAGACTTGATTGGCTTCAACTTGTGGATGTGACAAGTGTTTTTCCTGTCACGTATTTTCTGATGAGCCGCTTTCTGTGTTCCAGACCTCCGAACCCCTCGAGGAGAGAAGCTGAGCTGGTTTCATGTGTTTTGTGTTTTTTTTATGCTGAATAAACGTGTTGACGAGAACATGACTTCTGTTATTAGAACTGAATCAAAGTTGTTACACACGTGAACATGATGCTTGAGATCCTGAAGGAAGTTCCTTCCGCAGACACGAACAATTAAAACGCCTACGATGGGTTTCAGACATGACATTGCTCAACGATGATGTCATATATGCACCGTCAGGCGAGTTAAAGAAATTCAGCATAAAAGCTATGAGAAAACATGTCATCCTTCAGAATGAGACTTTATTTCAACGGTGGAGTCGTGATAAATACATGAGCGACTAAATGTAGCTTATTAACACAGATCAGAAACACTCACATCCAGGATCTGTTAGTGACACCTTAAAGGGACAGTTCACACTATAAAACAGCAGTGTCTCTCAGAAGTCACAACCTGGCAACTCCAGCTGATCTGCAGATATTCCTGGAGGAACTATTATCTCTCCGCATCCCTCCACTGGAGGAGGCATGTGTCTACTCTAATGAGAGGCTAGCTAGGTAAGCTAACTAAGCTAGCTAATGTTACTTCTCAGGAACATTTCTGTATCATCATTCCTGGTCTTCCTGCATAGGAATATATAAAGAAAATAATTCCTCCTCATGAGTGTCTTCAGTTCAAGAACATCACAGTGCTGTGGGCTCTACTCTCAGAGCTTCCTGTCTTCACAGGAAGTGGAAACCGATAAGGCTGATCAGTTTTAGTTAACAGATGTGAATTTAACAGCTGGCAATACCAACAGGAAATTACAAAGCAAAACCGGAAATGGAACAAACAAAAATATGCTGCATGAGATCATGAGAAGTGACAGGATATTTCCTGTCAAACTGTGAGTGTTACGTCCAAAACGTTCCCCAGAAATGCAGACTGAACACATGAGTTACAGGCCGAGGTCGGGCTGCCACCATCGAACGCCTCTGCCGTCTGCCCGTCTGCATTACATAACTTCCTGTGGCATTCCTCAGCAGACTCTTTAGAGAAAGGCAGGACATCTGCACAGGAAGTCTATGCTTTATATCGTCAGAGGGAAGAGGAGGCAGGCAAGGGGCGGGGCTTACTGTCAGATGTAAAACTGGTGAGCAGCCAGGTTGTCCATGAAGGGCTGCACCAGGAAGTCTGTGGAGAAGTAAAAGACCAGACCGAAGGTGATGGAGATGGGCAGTGCCGGCAGAGCCTTCTTAAAAATGGCCAACAGCAGCAGAGTGAGGCACAGGCCCTGAGACAGGAGGGCAACAAGTGAGTCACAGGCAAGTTACAGGTAAAATACAGGTGTGTCAACTACAGGTGAGTCAGAGGTGTATTCCTGATTTAGAAGGTGCTCTGACTGTGTGACTTTTCGGTGGCATCTTTGTCTGTTTGCTAACTGGAGCCGACAAACATGTATGTCAGCATGAAGATCTTATACAAAACTGAAACTCACGATGAGAATGGCAACGAAGCAGGCGAGTGTGGTGTTCCAGTCTCCGCCTGTTGCTGCAGCTTTTCCAACGAGCACGCTGTAGAAGATGAAGTCACCGAGGCCGAGCTTCACTCCTCCTGCAGAGGCACCAGACACATTTTAATGCACTCACAGAGAACATCATCTGTTCTGAGGTCCATGACACAGACCACAAGAACTCACTGTCTTCCTCCTGCTCATCTTCTGGAAATGGCAGGGACTGCTGAGTCTCAGGCTCCGCCCTCCTTCCGCTCTGCTCTACCTCTTCGTCTTAAAAGCCAAAGAAGTCAAGCTGTTTCAAATCACCATTCCGCTCTATGAAGCCGCTTAAATGTTTCACAGAGGTCAAAACTGAAAACCTGCAGACATTTCCCATCATTCCTTGCATGTGACACAAGAGTAACGGACCTGTTTCCTGTCCGGAGCGTTGAGCATCCATTGGACTTGCCATCCCCACTGTCCACATCATGGCGGCTGAACAAACAAACAACAAGATAAGAGTTTGTTTTCTGTTGTCCATCTTGTTCCGTCTACATTCGCGGCCCTGTCAGTATGAACTGTAACAGCCGTCACCAGCTCAACGCCCTGATGTCACATCAGCTGGCGATTGGCTAATGTTAGTATGCTAACAGGCTAAACTAAGTCAGTGACCTTTTTAAACATTATAACTGTATAACATTTTAGCTCTGCCACTGTGAACATACTGACAGCACAGGACTCAGCAGCATGCTAGCGGTCAGTTAACCTGCAGGTTTGCAGAATTTTTTCCTATCCATTAGAATCAATAGAAATTTCTCATTAGCATTAGCATCCTGGTAGCAGAGCAATGAAGATGTTCAAGTGTTGATGATGGCAACTGTCTCAGTACGTGAGGAACGACACTGAAGCCTGCTTTGTCACCAGTGTGGGTGCGACTTACAGGAGTAGATGAGTGCTGGGAAGATTGGCTCGTTGCGCTCCTGAGCCGTCTCCACCAACATCCGCAGAGGACCTTTAGGAGACAGGACGGCCACCAGGTCTGCAACGACACAAACAAGCCCAGCAAGCCATGATGGGAGGGCGGACAACAGGCATTAGACAGGGGAAACAGACGCGATCCGCTGACAGTTCAAACATTCTTAGATTGATCCTCATGGATTTAGAATTATGATTTTTGTGTGTTGTTCTTGATGTTGTACAGTGTGTGTTCAGTGTTTGTTCACGGTGTGTTCCATGTTCGTTCACGGTGTGTTCAGTGTTTGTTCACGGTGTGTTCAGTGTTTGTTCACGGTGTGTTCAGTGTTCGTTCACGGTGTGTTCAGTGTTTGTTCACGGTGTGTTCAGTGTTCGTTCACGGTGTGTTCAGTGTTCGTTTACGGTGTGTTCAGTGATTGTTCACGGTGTGTTCAGTGTTTGTTCACGGTGTGTTCAGTGATTGTTCACGGTGTGTTCAGTGATTGTTCACGGTGTGTTCAGTGTGTATTCAGTGTTTGTTCACCATGTGTTCAGTGATTGTTTACGGTGTGTTCAGTGTGTATTTGCAGTGTGTTCAGTGTTTGTTTACGGTGTGTTCAGTGTGTATTCAGTGTGGGTTCATAATGTGTTCATGCTGTGTTCAGTCTGTGTTTATAGTGTGTTCTGTGTGCTTAGTGTGTGTTCAGTGTGTGTTTACAGTGTGTTCAGTGTGTGTTTACAGTATTGTTCAGTGACTGTTTTCAAGCACCGAAAAACGTTGTTTTTGTGTAGACAGACAGCCAAAATGCACCTAAAGTTTTGCATTTTTACCCGAAAACGTTGTCGTGTAAACGTTGCCTCATTCAGTTGATTAGTGAGGTGTGGCTTGTTCACAGAGTGGGGGACTACAGGCTTGTACTTGGTGGTCTTCCTGAGTCATTTCCAGACTGATGCCTGGTGTTGGAGCATCTCAGCATACTGCTTCTGTGTACTCATCCAGACTATTGGTGGCAGTCCTGAAAACATCCTGATCAGCGCAGTCCAAACCTGCCTGGAGAACCCCTATTGCTTCACTGTTCCACTTCTTGACATTCCTCACCGCAGGTTTACTGGACTTAAGTCTCTGTCTGTATGAGGGGACCATCATGTGATCAGAGTGGCCTGGTGCAGCCCGGGGAACGGCTGCACAGGCTTCCTTGACAGTGATCCAGTTAGGGTAACATTGCTAAAATCCAGCACGTCCTGTTTCAACAAGGCCCAATTTACACGACAACGTTTTTGGGTGAAAACGCAAAACTTTAGCCACGTCCACAATACAGAAATGGACTTAAAAGTGTAAAGATTTGAAAACACCTCCCTCTCCATGTAGACAGGGAAGACTGGCATCCGCATTAAGGTTGCGGTCAATTGTTTTCACTTGCTGTAGTACCCACGTCTCTACGCGTGCACGTGTTTTAGTTCATCGCAAAACCACACTGCCAACTACTGGCCTGGCATGTGTACTATAGCATTTCGGGTGTTTCCTGCGGTTTTGTGTGCACGGAGATTGTTTTCAAAACATGGCCGTCTGCACAATGAACTATTGGAAAACGGCGACTGAAAACAAAACAGGACGTTGTCGTGTAAACAGGGCTGAAGATGCAGAAAAACTAGTTGACGCATTTGTTACTTCCAGGCTGGATTACTGTAATTCTTTATTTTCAGGTTGCCCTAATAAGACCTTTGAGACCCTTCAGTTAATCCAAAATGCAGCAGCGCGTGTACTGACTAGAACTAATATCAGAGACCATATTTCCCCCATACTGGCTTCTCTGCACTGGCTCCCAGTTAAATTCAGAATAGAATTTAAAATCCTTGTTCTCACCTACAAAGCAATTCATGGTCAGTCACCATCTTATCTTAAAGAGCTCATAGTACCCTATCGCCCATCCAGAACCTTACGCTCCCAGGATGCAGGGTTATTGGTGATCCCAAGAATTTCCAAAAGTAGAATGGGAGGCAGAGCTTTCAGCTATCAAGCTCCTCTCCTGTGGAACTATCTTCCAGTCTTGGTACGGGAGGCAGACACACTCTCTGATTTTAAGAGTAGGCTTAAAACCTTCCTTTTTGATAAAGGTTATAGTTGTTCTGGACTATCTGGCCCTTAGATATGCTGCTATAAGCTTAGGTTGCTGGGGGAACATCCCATGATACACTGAGCTCTCTTCTCTCCCCCCTCTGACTCTGACTCCTTCTCTGCTCCTGTAAATGTCCATATCCTTACACTAACTTTACTTCTTCCCTGGAGTCTTTATGCTTTATCATCCTGTGGTCCTGCTTGATGCCTCCTGGCCACATTAGGACAGGAGATCCTGTGACTCGGATCCTAGGCTGGATTACCCAGACTAGCCCATGGACACATGGATACATGGACCAACAGACTACACCTGCTTCTGGATCAATAGACTTCTCATACCCCTGGATTTATAAAAAGCCCCTTTCAGGGTTTTGTGAGTTTTTCCTCACCCATTTTGGGGGTCTGAGGGCAGGGGGTCTCACATCTGTACAGTTTGTAAGACAATTTATAATATGTGATTTTGGGATGTACAATAAAATTTGATTTGATGAGAGCTCCTGTTCAGCTTCCTGGCTAACTACACGCTTGCCATGTATGGTAAAAGACATTTGTTAGCATCACTGACCTGCCTGCAGTGGGACGCCATAGCTGACCTGTCTGCTTTACCAAGAACCAGCAGCAGGTGGAGCACTGATGATTTAGAGTTTTACCATAGAGGTTGTTGATCAGAACTGAAAACATTTCAAACTTAAACAGGGTTGTGGACAGAAAGTATTGATTTCTGAAAAGGTTTTTATCATGGAACATCTCTAGGAGTGTAAGACGTACCTGCTGCTACTTGGTGGCAAGAGCACATTACTGCAGTGGCTCAGATCAAGAAAGACATTGAGGACAAGTGACAGTATTTGCTAAGCTAACATGTTTTGTTTGGATCACGCCTCCGACTGTGATGCGGCGCGGACTCACCATAGACAGAGATGGCGCCCAGGATGACCCAAGCCGACCATTCGGGCAGGTATTTGATGAAGACGAGGGCCATGAGGGCGCTGATGAGGATGAGGTAGGCTTGCTGCAGCTGGAGGGGGCCCTTCCAGTGGATACAGATCATCCCCACTGCCCCAAAATTCCAGATCAGCACGCCCACCGTCGGGTAGTCCACCGCCACGTTGTACGTCTTGAACACCTCGCTGGGAAACAGGAAGAGCTGAACATGCACAGCCCTCAGACAGGAAGTGACACGAGTTGAAAGAAGGTGGAGGACTCACCCCAGGTACATGAAGCTGAACCAAAAGAGCAGCATGAGGGACGACAGGATGAGCCAGCCGTGGATGAACTGAGGAGACACAGAGAAGCAGTGAGAGGGCGCCCCCCAGTGGTCAGGAGGGACAACACCACCTACAGCTGTTGCACACAGACACAGTCCAGTGTGTCTGATTGGACCGTGTGTGTGTGTATGTGAGAGAGATGCCTGCTGTGAGTGCTGGTTTCCATGGAAACGCCCACCTTGTAACAGCGGTACTTGTACAGGACGACCAGGAAGATTGTCATGACCACGATGACGCTGATCATGATAATGGTGTTGAGGACGGAGTTAAGGAGGCGACGGCCAACAGATGGCGTGTTCTCGCTAAATGGCGTGTAAATCCTGCGTGGACAGAAGTCAGGGTTAGTTGTGGGCGGAGCAGTGGGTGGGTGGCGGCTGAACGTGGACCTACAGCTGCTGGTCGCTCTTCTCTGAGTAGAAGCTGACTGACTTAATGGTGGCGACCACCACCGCCATGCAGAGCGTGACGGGGACGAACAGCATGATGACGTGCTTGGCGCCGTACTTCAGGGTCAGCTCCTCATCGTCGGCGTACATGTCCTGGTCTGAGCCGCCATCTGTGGGCGGCCCCGCGCTCCTGTTCGCTCCTACCTGGAACAACACAGGGCGATACTCAGCCGACATGTCAGACTGATCAATGAATACGAATCTATCAATAACTCTTTACCTTTTTGGACGGCGTGGCGCCGGGGGGGGTTGGCTCAGGGTTTGGCCTGTAGGACGGAACCACCGGGTTTTCAGATGGAACCAGCGCCGACCTCTCATTGTAAGAGTCGTCCTCGCTGTCCGAAGCATTCATAGTGGCTCTGCACTGTACAACTGAAAACAAAACGCACCACTGTCACGCCTCCACGCCGACAGACTTATTACCATGCCGACGGGTGTGACACAGCCTGATCCAGTGGACGCAGAGGAACGCCACCTGCAGCCTGACCAGTCTGACTGGTGATTTTGCCCTTAGTTTCAGCTCTCAGGCTTTACTTCACACTGATGTCGAGACGGACATCGCCGTGACTGGGGGGGATGCCACGTGGTGTCACATGATCAGAAAAAGCTTGGTCTCTCAAAGTTTCTGCATGACAGGAGGTACAACTGACAAATACACTGGACGAGTGTAGACGCCTTCTGAACGTTCCGCCTCATGGCAGCAATTAGTATTTGAAGCCAGCAGATACATGTCTGCCTGCAGTTACTGAATATTTCTACACAGACGTGACCAGAATAGGCCACGCCCACTGAGCAGACAGGAAGTGTAGTATCTCAAACCGTTAGCATAGCTTCTAAAGTGTTTCCTGCCATGTTTAGCTGCTCAGAGCCGACTCAGCCAATCCTGGTGAGCCCCCTGATGCAGAGTCACACAATCACTAAAAACTTCGTCCCGGACACTCTACACCAGACGCTGACGTCACGTTTTGTTGTTTTCTAGGGCAGCAGCTGACTGACGTCGTCGGAACTTACCTGACGGCAGGTGAACTCACTTCAGCTATGAACCGACTCGAGAGCCGCTCTCACTCAAGACCGACAACCCGGAACCAGCTCCGAGCTCAGCTGACCGCTCACGTCATCACATCACGTGCTGCTGATCTGGATCCACTGACTGGCTGTCGCTCTTTAAAAAAATCCTCATTGAAAACTCAAAACAAAGAGACGTCACAGTAAAAACACACGTTCACACCGAGGAGAGTTTTTCTACAGTCCTGAATCAAAACAAAAACATTTACCGTTGTGATCACGTGACATGTTCTGGTTTCCAGTGTGAAACTGGTCGAACCTCACGTGACTCAGAATTCTGGAGAACTGGGTCGTTTCTATGGCTTTTACCTTGAAGAGGAACCGAAGGAAGTCAGCTGATAGAGGTCCGGGTCCAGACTCCGCAAAACACCCAGACAATGTTGTGCTCACATACACATCAATCGATGAATCTGAAATTTATTGGAAACAATCAAACTGTCTAATCGGCTACAGGACCTCTGGTACAACTGGAGATCGGGTGATATCGTGCAGACGACCTGCTCTGTTTACAGCTGCAGCTTACATCACCATGGCAACAGACCTCAGGTAGGCATCCCTCAGGTGAACGCAAGCTCGAGGTACTGATACACATGAAGTACTCAGCAGTATTTACAGTACATGCTGGGGGAGGGACCTCACCAGGGCCCAGCTGGTCATGCTATTAGCGCTGTGACTAATTGCATTGTACGGGTTAAGTGGCTGCTGGGTAACCAGCAACAGTATCAGGACAGTAAGACGACATGAAACCAAAACAACTTTATTTACACCAACAGATGTTTACAGTCGTTCAATTCAACAGTCAAAAGAAAAACAATCTCAAACTATAAAAACAGATAGGAAATCAGGGGCGGAGCTCCAATGTGATGTCATCAGGCTTCCATCAGATGAGGTCAGCCACTGCAAAGAAAAACACAAAACAAAACAGAAACATGTCAGGGCTGCTGTGATTGGCTGCTAACCGCGGCTAGCCAGTTAGCTTCTTTCTCGTCAGTGAACTTGTGAGCGAAGCTTTTAAAGGCACTGATGACATCACCCAGTGGCTGCAGAACATTCAATGGGACTACTGTACGTGGACGTGTACGCCATGAAGAATTTTATTTTATTTGTTACTTATCCCCTTGTGCAACACCAGAGGAGGACTGTGTTTGGCTGTTAGCTGTGACATCAGAAGAAGCAGGCCAGTGATTGGCAGACTCGTACCGTTCATGGGCATCTCGTCGATCTGCGTGGAGTAGTACTGCTCGATGTCTCGCAGGATCCTGATGTCATCGTTTTTCACAAAGTTGATGGCGACGCCCTTACGACCATAGCGACCCGATCGTCCAATCCTGGAGGTGGTCAGAGGTCACTCGACACATTCTGCTGCACAAACTGATGCCCCCTGCTGGCAATAATGCCCGCCTGCTCCCCTCAGCCATCAGGCCCCACCCCCCTCTTTACAGGCCAAGGCTGAACGAAACGTGTGAGAGCCTGCAAGATTATGTGTGGACGGATATGTCACCTGTGGATGTAGAGCTCTCTGTTGTTGGGCAGGTCGTAGTTTATGATCAGAGAAACCTGAGGAACATCCAAACCTCGAGCCCACACGTCCGTCGAGATCAAAACCCGACTGGAAACACAGAAAGCACGGTGGTCAGAATACAGCAGCAACAACGCCTGGTTGGGCCTGGTTTGGTTCTGGCTCAGAGTCTGGCCTGGTTTGGTTTTGGCTCAGATCCTGGCCTGATTTGGTTCTGGTTCAGTGTCTGGCCTGGTTTGATTCTGGCTCAGAGTCTGGTCTGGTTCTGGCTCAGATCCTGGCCTGGTTTGGCTCTGGCTCAGGGTCTGGTCTGGTTCTGGCATGGCTCACCTGGCTCCCGATCTGAACTCCTTCATGATGGACTCCCTCTCTTTCTGAGGCATGTCTCCATGCATGGACGACACCGTGAAGTTGGCCTCTCTCATCTTCTCCGTCAGCCAGTCCACCTGAAACACACACGCAGACTCTAAATCCCACAATGCTTAGTTGTGGAGGGCCAGAGCTGGTGGGTGCGATGAAAACCAGACTGTTGGATCGAGGATGGAGGAGGGCATCCGGTCCTTTAAGCATTTATCAGGCCGTTCTTACTTCAGCTGCAGTTATTCCACAAGAACCTGCTTTAGTTGTTCACGATTGGAACTTGTTCGACAAATTAACGATTACTGAACCCTGAACAGGAAATCGTCAACGGAACTTACTGCTTTCCAGTGTTGGATAACTGACAGTAACCAAAATCTCGTAGTTTAACATACGAAAACATAAAGTTTGGTCTTCAAATGGAGAACTAAAAAACAGAATTAGCAAATAATGTAACTATCTTGGTAAAATATTTTATTCATTATTACCTCTCCTATATCTTCTGTTCTGTGCTTGGACCAATACTATTTACTCTATATATGCTTCTTGTAGGTAAAATTATTAGAAAGCACTCCATACATTTTCACTGTTATGCAGATGACACACAACTATACTTATCAATGAAGCCAGATGAAACCCATCAGTTAGCTAATCTAAAGACATGTTTTAAGGACATTAAAAACTGTATGTGTCATAACTTTTTAATGTTAAACCATGACAAAACTGAAGTCATTGTGCTGGGCCCTAAACACATTAGAGACTCATTATCCAACAACATAGTTAATCTGGATGGCATTGCCTTGGCCTCCAGCACCACTGTCAGAAACCTGGGTGTTATCTTTGATCGGGAGCTGTCTTTTAAATCACATGTTAAACAGATTTCAAGGACGGCCTTCTTTCACCTCCATAACATTGCTAAAATCCAGCACATCCTGTCTCAACAAGATGCAGAAAAACTAGTTCATGCATTTGTTACTTCCAGGCTGGATTACTGTAATTCTTTATTTTCAGGTTGCCCTAATAAGATTTTAAAAACTCTTCAGTTAATCCAAACTGCAGCAGAACGTGTACTGATTAAAACTAATATCAGAAACCATATTTCCCCCATACTGGCTTCTCTGCACTGGCTCCCAGTTAAATTCAGAATAGAATTTAAAATCCTTGTTCTCACCTACAAAGCTATTCATGGTCAGTCACCATCTTATCTTGAACAGCTCATAGTACCCTATCGCCCATCCAGAACCTTACGCTCCCAGGATGCAGGATTATTGGTGATCCCAAGAATCTCCAAAAGTAGAATGGGAGGCGGAGCCTTCAGCTGTCAACCTCCTCTCCTGTGGAACCATCTTCCAGTCTTGGTACGGGAGGCAGACACACTCTCTGATTTTAAGAGTAGGCTTAAAACCTTCCTTTTTGTTAAAGCTTATAGTTGGGCTGGCCTATCTAGCCCTTGGTTATGCTGCTATAGGCTTAGGTTGCTGGGGGAACACTCCATGATACACTGAGCTCTCTTCTCTCCCCCCTCTGACTCCGACTCCTTCTCTGCTTCTCTAAATGTCCATATCCTTACACTAACTTTACTTCTTCCCCGGAGTCGTTGTGCTTTATCATCCTGCAGGTTTTTCTACGTCGCTATGGGAGCTGCTGCTGTGGTCCTGCCTGATGACTCCTGGCCACATTAGGAAAGGAGATCCTATGACTTGGATCCTAGGCTGGATTTGGCTTCTGGATCAATAGACTACACCTGCTTCTGGATCACTACACTTCACATATCTGTGGATTTACAGATTCTACATACTCTTAAACTCATTGAATACATCAGCAACACTCAGATCTTGCTACATGAACTACAATGGCTCCTGGAACAACAGAGTACACCTGCGTCTGGATCACTAGACTTTCCATACATCCGGATTTATAGAATCCAGACTCTGGGACTCATGGATGTTTTATACATTCTAAGTAAACTGTTATTATCATGTCGTTGTGTTCTGTACAAGTGACATCTATTGTAAGTCTGTCCGTCCTGACCGAAGAAGGGCCCTCCTCTGTGGTTCTTCCTGTTTCAGTTTTTTTTCTTTAAAAGTTTTTCCTCACCCGGTTCAAGGGTCTAAGGACAGAGGATGTCACATCTGTACAGTTTGTCAAAGCCCAGTGAGCTAATGTGTAAATTGTGATTTTGGGCTATAAAAATAAAATTTGATTTGATTTATTTATTGCTTTTGTGGACGAGATGACTGTGAATAAAAGATGAGCGAAACGCCCTTCAGCTCGACGATATCCGTCGAGGAGGAGGTCCAACGCCTCCTGTGTTTTTCTTCCAAGCGTCTATTTGCTCATTTCTTTCCTGGTATAACCGATTGTCAGCGTCGCTCAACTGCGTACATATGAGAGAACCCTGAATATGATCTGCCTTTCTTGGTGGGTTCATACAAAGTTAAAACACAAACTAGCACACAGGAAGTCACACCCACAAACTGCTGGAGAACCCGAGAAGGAGCGAGAACCAGGAGAATGTCTGACCTTCCGCTTGGTGTTGCAGAAGATGACGGCCTGTGTGATGGTCAGAGTGTCATACAGATCGCACAGCGTGTCGAACTTCCACTCCTCCCTCTCCACCGCCACGAAGAACTGCTTGATCCCCTCCAGAGTCAGCTCGTCACTGAGGGGGGGGTTCTGAAGAGGTTTTCTGAGGGCTGCGTACTGACCGTTTGACCAGGATGCGGATGGGGTCGGTCATGAACTTGTTGGTCATCTCCAGGATCTCGTGGGGCAGGGTGGCGCTGATCAGGACCACCTGTGTGGCTGGCGGCAGGTAGCGGTACACGTCGTAGATCTGCTCCTTGAAGCCTGAGCAGAACAAGGTCACGTGATCAGCAGCTCGGCACCAAACTTCACTCACTCGGTCTCCCACAGTTCCGTTCACCCTGTAATCCGGCACATGACCTGCTCCACAGTTACCATGGCGATGTTACCTTGCCTCCTTCCTCACACTCACCTTTGTTCAGCATCTCGTCGGCCTCGTCCAGGACCAGCATCTTAATGGCTCTGGTCCTCAGGCTCCTGCGACGAATCATGTCTGCACACAAACAGCTGTCAGCCTCCTATTGGCCGCCTCAGTCGGGACACACCCACATTTGATTAACCACAATATCAATAACAGATGACTGTGTTTGATCGCTGTGTGCGTGCGCGAGACTTCACCAAACACGCGTCCAGGCGTCCCCGCCACCACGTGCTGACCGTAGTCCAGCTTCCTGATGTCCTCGCCCACGTTGGTGCCGCCGATGCAGGCGTGGCACTGGACGTTCATGTAGTCTCCCAGAGCGAGCAGCACCTGCACACACCGGAGAAAGAGAGCCAATCGGAATGCAGCTCGAAGCTTCACGCTCACCGATGACTGGTCGTGCGGAGCTACCTTCTGAATCTGTCCAGCCAGCTCTCTGGTTGGAGCGAGGATCAGTGCCTGGGTCTCCCTCACCTGAAGACAGGAAACGCATCACAGCATGACGTCATCATGTTCCCGAGGGTTCCTGCGTGGAACTTGTGGGCCTGTACTCACCTGGATGTCAAGACACTGCAGCACCGACACGCAGAAGGTGGCCGTCTTCCCGGTACCGGACTGAGACCTGCGGAGAAGAGAGCGGCAGTTAGACGAGTGGCGGCGCGTGGAGGCGCCGGCGGCGGCGGCGACTTACTGAGCGATGACGTCCCGGCCTTTGATGATCTGTTTGATGGCTCTCTGCTGGATGGCCGACGGCTTCTCGAACCCTGCGAACAAACACGACACGCGCTCAGTCAATGACTCCCGACAGCCATCTTTCTGTTGTCCCGGGCTGTCGGATACTGGCTCCAGTCCACCACTTCCGGACCGCGCTTCCGTTAGCCGCTTTTAACCCCGTTTGGCCAAACGTTCCCTGAACGTTTCCAGAAAAACTGGCGAGTCGCGTTCCGCTCGAAGAATAAAACCCACCGTCACGCATTTTTTTTTTTTTAACAGTTTATACCTCACATTAAACGGAAAGAAACACCTGGTTAATCAAAGCCGGACTCGACTTTACTGCTGCCCGTTGATTCGCGGCCTAAACTCCGCGGTGATCGTCACTTAGCTTTAGCATCCCGAGCTAGCCGCCGCCCGGAGGCCGCGCCGATCCCCGGCCTACCGTAAGCGTAGATGCCGCGGAGTAAATCCTCGCGAAGGCCCATCGTGTCGAATGTGGGGGTGACGTCCACCTCCTCGCTAGTCTCGAACTCCACCTTGGTCATGTCCTCTTCTCTCAGGATCCTCTTCCTGCCTTGCGCCCCGGCGGCTGCCATTTTCCTTGCTGCTCGTTATTCAGCTGAAGCTCACCGAGAATCCGCTCCGCTAACCGCTAACACGGGACATGGACTGAGTCGCGCTCGTGACGTCTACTGGAAGCGACGGGCGCGTGACGTCACGTCAATAAAACGTGTGTGCGCGTGAGCTTAGACGTTGTTTATTGTTCTGTACACTTTGATGGAACACTCTGTAAGGGCTTGTTTTGTATTTGTCTATTTGTTTTCCTTTACTGTCTTGTAAGGTACAGCTGGGACCTTTCTCCTTTGATGTGTTTTATGTAACATGAAAGATTAACTACATAATTTTGTCCCCGTCAATCACTTCTTTCAGTTTTGACCGTTCATTTCTCATAGTATTAAGGTTTAGTTTCCCGTTTTCATCTTCACTGCCCCGCCTACACGTCCACTCATATTTCATATTTGTGCACAATTTGAGCCGTTTGCGGGTTTGACTGCCTCCTGGTGGCCGAACACCATAATGACAACGGTTCTCTCCAAAAGTTTCTTTAATGACAAGTTGATTGATTGATTGATTACTCAGTGAAAAAGGTGGCTGCAGTACAGACGCGTACGTACATACATGAAAAACATGTGATCCGAGTCTTCAGATGACGGACTGTCCTTCAACACACTCCTGCAGCTGGTGTTCACGGTACATGAAATTCCATTGATCAAATTCAGTCATTAGTGACCAGATAAAGTGCCACATCTGTTCGTGGCCCTCGAAACTAAACTGCTGTTTTTCTTGCGTTTGTGATGAATCAACAACACGCAATCAGATTGTCATCTGTTTGACAAACCGGAAGTGATGTAACCTGTGTGAGACTCCACCCAATTTGAAACCTGCACCAGGATGAATTTATGATCCTTTATGGGCCTTCTGAACTCAGTGTTTTTGTTTTTTAAGTGAGAGTAAACAAACAGATGAACAATAACAGATACAATCATAGGACAGACACACACACAGCTGAATGTGTGGTACCTGGTCATGCTGACAAGTCTGATGACATCATCACCTCTGAATTTTAATTCTGAGCTTCCTGTCAACTGTTTTTGTTTACATTACCATGAAACAGAGACAAATAAAAAGAGGCTCACTGCATCGTCACAGCAAAAGAAAGAGGAAGTGAGGAGGAAGTTCCAGCCATGTGTGTGTGTATATGAGGGACGGTCATGTGACGCTCAGTCTTCTTTGGATTGGTGGACATCCAGACTCACAACCTGCAACTCTGTCAGGTTACTGCTGCTGCTCTGCTGACTGATCACCATCTGAAACACACACACACACACACACACACACACACACACACACACACACACACACACACACACACACACACACACACACACACAGTCAACAGCAGGACAACAGCACGACAACAGCAGGCGTGAGTACGGAGTTACCGGGTGGAGCTGCACCGCAGACACAGGAATCTGAGTGGCCACCGGGGGGAGGGACGTGAGGAAGACCTGCGGGATGGAGGCTGAGACAGGAAACAAACAATTACAACAAAAACAACCAACAGAATGTCGACAACAATGGTTGCATAGAAACAGGGCTGTACCGGGGTCATGGGACTGGGCGTGGCCCGGAGGGGGGAAGGTGTTGAGGACGGCGAGGCTGCCGTCCCCCAGTGAGGGTGTTGGTGCTGCGTACATGACGGTGTGACTGCTGGGGTACATCATGTGACTTGCTACCGAGGACGAGGAGGATGAAAGAGAGGAAGAGGACACGATGGAGGCGGGAAGACTGGCTGCGGAGATGCACACACAGATGATCGAATCAGATCCAATCACATCACCTCAGACCGCTGTCAATAATGGATCGCTGACTGACAGCAGAAGCCATGCTGTTTGTTTACCTTCACAATAAAAGCATATCACCATCCTCATTCAAACTTTTATTGTGAAGGACATGCAGGAAATGCAGAGTAACATCAAATCCTGTCCGGTGCAGCACTTACCTGTGGAGGAGGTGGGGCTGTGGATGTCTGAGCTGTTCTGATTGCTGGACGCCTGATGACTGCTGGCCTGCACTTGGAGGGTCTGCAGCTGCTGAGAGACTCCGCCTCCTGGTGAACACAGCTGAGTTTAGTTCCTCTGAGTCACCTGACCACAGCGTCTCTTTCTCACTCACGCACTGACCTGCTAACGACACAGTGGCGGGGAGGCGGAGCAGCGTGGTGGGCTGGGAGGCCGGAGCGTGCAGCGTGGCTGCGGGTCCGGGGACCATGGGGCCCTGCAGCTGGCTGAGGGGAATGGTGTGTGTGCCAGGGGGCAGGGAGGCACCTGTGGACAGGTGAGAGAGGGGGCGAGGCCAAACACGTTAGCTGGTGGCTAACCAATCAGAAAACACAGTACCTGAACAAACCCCTCCTACCTGACATCAAGGTGAAGCCTCCAGGCAGCATGACGCCAGCTGATGTCAGCACCGTCCCATTGGTGGTGGAGGACGACTGCCAGGAGGGGGCGCTGGTCTGCATGTGCATGGACGGTGTGCCTGAGGAGGAAGAGGATGACGATGGGGTGGACTGTGTGGCGCCAGGCAGGTTGGACACGGTGAAGGCTGGTTTCATTTGGTCCTGCAGGCGGACAGGCAGAATAATGCTGAGACAACGCTTGACTCTCAGCACCCAATCAGCATTCAGCTGTAGTTCCTCCCAAGTCCATAAGGTGACGCCGACTGTATCCAACAGAACTCTGACCCTTTTACATGTCCTCAGTATCCCAGTCCAGATGTATTCTTGCAGCTTGGACAGCCTCACTCAAAGAGGAGCTCTTTGGACACAAACAGCCATCACGTGACCTGACTGGGTTCCAGACTCTGAACCTGACCCAAAGCGGACTCAGGTCCCACCTATCAGAACTAGAGCTTTCGCCTCCTGGTGCTTTCCAGGGGTTCATTTATTAAAATCAGGAGGTGAAACGTGCAGCATCAGCTGGGTGACCGACTGAAGAGTTACCTGGGAAACGGGGGTGAACTGAGCAGGCCCAAAAATCTCCGACAGCACAGACAGCAGACCTGGCCACGTCCCATTCGGTTAACTTACCAGCTGTCATCTAAATGCACAAATAGGCCTCTTGTTTGTCTGTGAAAGGTTGTTTACGCCGTGAATGGAAACCTACGTTGTTTACTTTTATTCATCTGTATCGGGTTGCTCAGTTATGGCAAAAGTCCTTTTGTTCAGTATTATGTTCATATTCAACACTGTTAGTGACTTTCAAAACAACATTCATTTATTGGTATTGTGTGTCCCGAATGGGCCGCAGCTTGGCGGTGAAAGTCCCCATATGTTGTTCTGACTTCTGTTTCCTCCAAACGGCTCGCGAACAAACTCGTGATTGAGGCTGAACTGAAACTCCGCACAGCCGAGTGAGTATGGGCTGCGCTGGGTTTATTGCAGAAGACAAAACAGGAGCGAAGTTGAGAGACCGAAAGCAGCACAATAATCGTTCTGCCGATTATCTTGTTTTCGTATTTGCTGTAGGTCAAAAATAAAACTGAGCGCCGTAGTCTACCTGTGCAGAAAGCGTATCAGCCTGGTTGAGTTATGGCCCCGGTAGTTCTAAACGGTTGATCGCGCAGGAACGGACACCGGCTAACGTGTCAGCTGCTGAGTCGCCAGGATGCTTTCTTTGAATGTGTTCGTGCATCACGGTGGCACTGCTACGGTTGATCATTTCCGTTTTAGGTTTTGGATGAGGTTTCATTTTTCTGCCGCCATTCCCGGGGATAAACAAAAACAGTACGACGCGTCGACCTACGTAATGAAAGTTCACGACTTTACCTAATCAATGACGTTGATGCGTCATTGAAGCCTTAAATTCTTCTTTGCTGCTCCCAAAGCCAGTTGGCTGTTTCAGAGCAGCGAAGAATAAGTGGACGATGCAGCACAGCATCATGTACACAAGCTGCTTTTCCTAAAACTCCCTGCCGAGCTCTGAAAACACAGAGTAGCCGTAAAAAATGCAAGTTTGGCTCTCGGTATCGAATCCAAAGCCCAGCTGTCAGAAATGGTCATGGGACATCTCCAGACTTGCTCTTTCTCCTGGTTCAGGACTGTGAGAGAACCTCCCCCCATCAGTAGCCATTCCTATAGTTTGAACTGAAATGATCACATGACAGGAAGTCATGTAGAGTGAACTGCATGGACTCGGCTGCTCCCCTCTGTGACCCACTCGGGATCCCCTGTTCCGGAGCAGGTCCACCAAATGACCAACGCTGCAGAGGGTCAAAACCCCCGACCCATCACCTACACGCAAATCTTTTACCACTTCAGTCCACTGAGGTTCTCTTAGGTCGCCTGCAGCCCTAAACGGAACCTTAGTGACAACACGTAGGTTCTCCTTGAACCTTCTGCAGGATCAAACACACTAAAGGATGAAACTGTGCTGTGAGCTGGGCAAGCCCGTTACCTTGGCGACCTCGGAGCAACCGTCGGCCTCGGACACCTGGTAGGTGAGGTCGGTCTCCTCAAAGCCCGTAGCGCTCATTCTCTGGTCAGAGGAGGGGTCGGAGCGAGGCGGCGAGTCCGGCGAATTGAGGCAGGTCTGGATCAGAGCTTTGCCCGTCTCTGAGGTGATCATCGGCTGCAGCTTCCTGGTGGCGAACGTGTACACGTGGCCCGTCTCGCTGGCGACCAGAAGCAACACCTGAGTTCCGGTCAGCGTGGACAACTCATAGGCCTGAAGACAGCGGGGTCACAGCACACACACACACATAAACTGTTCACGTGTTCACCACGGCCAACTGACCTCCACATGTTCCTACTCCACTTCCAGAGGTCAGAGGTCACCCACTCAGCATTACAACGGCTGTTTTACAGAAGATGGAAACACGCTGCAAACCCGCGTGGTCGAACAGACCGAACTGGTTGGCGGTGTGATGCTGCTGGAGAACGTTTCAACTTCCTCTCAGTGTTGTCATCAACCACGCCGGCCTCCGATTGGTCAGGTTTAGCTAGATCACACAGGTGTTTTAATCTGTTCTCACCGTTCTACGCAGCAGAGAACCCGAGTCATTATAAAAAAGAACGCGGCTATTTTTCAACCTAGGCCCCGTCTCCCAAACGCCAAGGGTTTAAAACTTCACAAGACCAGTCAGTCATCATCTCCGTCCCAGTGTGACCAGTCCGAT
>KV751323.1:109669-134340 GCA_001698575.1 Mola mola | reverse complement strand
TGCCTCTTCACCAGTCACTAAAACACCACTTTGCGGCGTCTGTCAGTCAGTCATGCATCCGTGTGACGTCACCTCCGCTGCAGAGGATTGTGGGTACCGCTGACTTACTGAACCGGACCAGACGCAGAATCGTCCAGTGTTCTACTGCAGAGTCTTTGCTGCATCATGAACCCAATGTTGGTGTGTGAGCCGAGTGCGACCAGTCAGCAGTGACCTTTGACCTCACCTTCTTCATGATGCCGGTCTTCCGCTTGCTGAACGTCGTGTACCGCCGCAGCTTGTTGTCTATGAACTCCATCTTGATCTTGACTCTGCCTCTGGTCTTCTTGCCGGGTTTGGCCCCCGGGACTCCCGCACCGCTCAGCCCTCCGAGGGCGGCCGCTGCCTGGTGCCCGACCTCCCTCTCGCTCCTCTCCCGCTTCACCCCTCGCCTGTCCCCGCCTGAACCTGCCGTGTCTTCTTCGTCCCCGGAGTCGGAGTCCTGCTCGGAGCCGCTGTAAACCACCTCGGTGCTGTACTCCCTGTCGTCAAACTGGCCCCCGGGGCTCTCGGAGGCTGTGACAGGTCCCGGTTGGGCTGAATTGAGCTCGGTTCCGTTACCTGCTCTCCCACACGCGCCTCTGGTGCCCATTCCAGACATTCCCAGCTGAATCCCCTGGACCCGAATCCCGCCTCCTTAGCTGGCGCCCCGGGGTCCGAGCTCCCGGTCACCGCTAGCTAACACAGCTAACAGGCTAACGGCGGTTCCTTTAGCTACCAGCGCAGCTAGCGTCCATCCGGACGGACCGAGACCTGGCGCGTCAGCAGGAGCAGCGGGGAATATCACGAGCCAGCTCCTGCAGAACCAGAACAAAGTTCTGAACTTCTGTTTCCTTCGATAACGACAGAAGCCCCGCCCCCCAGCGACGCTCCGCTCCACATAAGGAAGTGCCGAGCAGCACCCGCGCAGATCAGTCCGCCGTTCACTATAGTCCCGCAGACTCTCCGCGCGGCGTCCGCGCTCCTCTTCTAAAATATCGCACATTTCACTGTGAACAGTACCAGCACGTGTTCCGAAGAAGCCGGTATGGAAACCGTGTGAGTGCAGTGGAGGCGGGGCGCACTGATACCGAGGACCGACGTGTTGATTTGGAAACTACTTTCCTCCTTATAAAGAGACGTGTTTCCTTTTATGGCGCGGCCTCTCCTTATTTGGTCAACCATCTGCGGTCACGCCAGGAAACTACGAGCGCGTGCGAGGGTCAAAAACACGCACACAATCTTCAGTTAGTGTCTCTGCTGAGGGTCAGCCTGACCCTGACCTGACCCGACCCGACCCTGTGCCAAGTGAAATTACTCACCGCGTAGCGGAGAATGAGGAGCAAGAAGGACAAAAGGAAATTCAGGAAGGGTTCCTGGAGGTCTTCACGCTCCTGTTTGCTGAGGACGTAGGAGGAACATTTATCGTGAACACTGACAAACACCATAACAATAATTAGCCCCGCCCACCACCCGTTAGTACAGACACACTGCACGCTTCGAGTCAGTTGCCTGTTTCAGCCTCAGAAACAGTAAACACACACACACACACACACACACACACACAGCCGTAAATCCACAAAGAACTTCATGTTCTAACCTGGTTCTGTAAATTACTGTAGACCGCCTACATACAACAAAGAACTGCAGTCCAATAGGATTTCCAGCAGATCCTGATCAGTCACATCTGATCCCCTGAGCCCGCAGTCTCCTCAGGACCCGTCGAGTGCTGCTGCTGGAGAACCAGGTGGAGGTGAGGACCTACCGAGTCTCGTCAGGAGATATTCTGAATATTTCTGATTTGTGAGACAACAATCCTATAAAGAGCTTTGTTTAGTGAGCTAGTTATCATTTACAGGATGTGGAGGGAAAAACCATCTGCGTCATCATAACGTTGTGCATCCATGTCTATTCTGTACAGTCACAGTACTTGTACGCTAAATAAAATAACAACTCTGGTGTACAAAGGATCCCGGACAGGAACTGAGTCGGAGAGAACCTGCTTTCCTTCTGTGTCTCACAACATGTGTGCGTCGTGCAGTACCTGTACTGCAGCAGTGTGTAAAAGTATCTCAAAACCAAACTTGAGTAAGTGTAGAACTCTCTCACTTCAAGTCTCCCTCAGAAAACTGTCAAACTGGATCCTTTTACTGGGAACACGAGCTGGCAGAGACAACGCATCGATGACAACCAGGAGTCAATGGCCCTCCCTACATGTGACCTTTGACCTGTCCTGACAAGACACGGCGCGTCAGTCGTTTGATCCCACCCAAACACCACCAAAAAAACCAAAAAGTGTTGGTCAGAAACTAACGAAGTACTTACATACTTGTATATGTGTATCTGTAGGATGGACGAACTGTGTTGTGCTGACACACAGAAATCGTCACCATTTATATCAGAGTTTATTTAGATTTTATTGACAAATGTTGGAACAGAATGAATAAAATCCACATTGATAAGATTAAAGGTGAAAACAGGAAGTATCTGATACAAATAACCAACAATTAACGTTTTTAAAACTTATTTCACATCAACATTCAAAGAACCAGAACGGGGTCAGAGGCAGGCTGCCATTCGCCCGATGTTTTAACTGATTCAGCGTCACACACACACATCCCTCTATCAGGAGTCCGGCCCAGAACCAGGACCAGGACCAGGACTTGGGACTGCATTCGGCTCTTTCTAGTCTTTATGCCAAGCTAAGATAGCTGTTTCCCTGTTTCTAGTCTAAAAAAGTGGACTGGCTACGAACATGTGACCTGGTCACCCGTCCAGGTGTTACTGATGAGATTAAGTCACCATTGACCTTTCATCTGAAGGTCACATGACCTTTGGGTTTCCTGTTTGTCTGAAGGTTTAAAACACATCGATCAATAGAAGCACAGTGAGCACATGATCACAGAAATGACAACACTTCCTTTTTGTGACATCACCTTCAGGTTTACAGACAACACACGATTAATCAATAACAGCCAGTCAGGGCAGGGCTTGATAGAATACAGTGATATAAAACAATGTGATGTCAGCCAGACAGAGGGACACAGGGGCGGGGCCTGCTTACCAAACAAACACCTGCTCTGATTGGTCAAACTGTGCAGGAGCAGAGGGTGATGGGAAGGCATTTACAGGTTGCGTCTGATGAACCAGATCTCGTTCCTGCGGTGAGGAACGCCGGGGTTCTCGTAGACGGCCACCATGTAGCTGTCAGTGCAGAGTTCGTCGACCATGCCCAAAATCTCCCACAGCAGGTTGATTTGACGGCTCACTGTCTCCTCCGTGGTCGTCCCAAAGAAGGTCCTGACAGCCAATCAGAGAGCACCACATCATCAATACGTAAACACACGTAAACCACCAGCTCACATATTGGTGAGCTGATCATGTGATAGAATGAACAACGTCATGAAAGCAAGATGTGGAATCTGTTTGTCAAACTTTCCATGAGAGAAATAAATCTCAAGTGTCAGCACAGAAAGTAAACAGGAATCAAATGATGGTGAGCAGTGGTCTGAACAGTGTTTTCACTCCGTTCATCCCGTTTCAGGTTAAAAAGCATTCTCTTGAACAGAAAAGCTTTTATTGTAAAATGTTTGCTGTAAGGAATTGTGGGAGTTGAAGTCAATTTAAAAAAGTGAATTACAAAAATCAGATTCTCTTGTGGTCAAACCGCTTCAAACTTTTTCACACTGCACCCGCTTTGATGTGCTCTGAACACAGCACGAAGGCGAGAGCAAGTCACCTGATGTGACGGGACAGAGAGGCAGGAAATCGTCAGCCATGTTTCATTACACTGATGAAGCGTGAAGTCACACGCAAGACAGACAGGAGTTTAATGATGAGGTTCTGACCTGGCGATCACCCTGATTGGCTCTCTGTGAACGATGCTGATGTCGGGGTCGGAGGGTCGCGGGGGGCTTGTCTGAAACTGGGCGGGCAGGTAGAACGCCGTCTGGACGTCTTTCTCGAACATTTTTCTGTCCTCCATCATGTGGATGTGACTGACCACCGGCACCGTCATCCCCAGGTAACGACCTGAACATTGTCAAAACACCACTATTGATGATCACACACGCGCTGTTTTTGATCACACGGTGGAGCTGTCGTAGAAAAGCTGTGACCCCGCCCCCTCAGCATTTCTACGTGGTCAGCTGATGGCTAATCCTCCATCATTGGTAGCTTCGGTAATTACGAGAAGAATAAATATAAACTACAGCCACAATACACTTTTATTAAATGGGCGGAGGTTAGTTTATTATTGTATCAGATGGACAGACAGGTGGAGGTTAGTTTATTACTGTATCCCATGGACAGATGGGCAGAGGTTAGTTTATTCTTGATGCCGATGGACAGACGGGCAGAGGTTAGTTTATTATTGTATCAGATGGACAGATGGGCGGAGGTTACTCCTCTTGGGTGGGAGGAGAAAAAGCAAAACAAGCAACCTTCTTTTTCGCATTAACGCGAAAACCAAAACAAAAGCAGCAGTTCTGTTAGATGTGTTAGCGTCTGGGACTTTCTGTGGAGTGGGCGGAGTCTAACCTGCAGAGTTCTCTTTGCAGATGAAGCGCATCAGTTTCATGAAGGCCATGGAGATGCTCTGTTCGTACAGAGTCTCCCCTCGGGTAACACAGGCCCAGAATCCCGCAGGATACACCCGTTCCTCATATAGCACCTCCCCCATCTGCAGAGAGGCGGAGCCTGTTGGTGTCACTGCTCACATTTAAAGTCAGGCTTAGACTCTGACTAAGCAGAGTTCGACAGAGATGAGATACAAAGAGGGCTAAGGAACAACAGAACCCATTTCTGCTCTGGAACCCAGCTGAAACGTGGTCACGTTCTTGTTTAATCAGGTTTCTGACCGATGCAAGAGAAAATGTGATTGTTGTGATGTTTGTTCTCAGACATTTTCTATCATGATCTAAAATAGTCTTTTTGTGAATGTTCCTCGGCTCTCTGGATACTGACGGTTCTTCCTATTTCAGTTCTGTTTTTCTGTCAACGTTCATCTGAACTCTTCACTTCTTCAGTATCACCGTTATACATATTGACAGGAAAGACACCATGAAAAACCCCACCTCCCTCATGGACACACCCCTTATAGCACAAATGCACTAACGGAGGGTCAGCAAACTAACAGCTGACTTGACCATTAACCGGCGCAGGTTAGAGTTCTGTTCTGTGACTGTACTCGCGGTTTAGCCTTCAGGTCTGATGTGGTCTTGGGCGTGTTACCTTCTCATGGCGTGAGACTGGAGCGAAAGGGAGGGGCTCCCTCTGCTGGCTGTTGCGGGTCATTTCATGTATGGGTCCAGTCATTTCTGAAACAAACCAACACGAAGCCGTGTCCGACAGCGTGTGACATGAAAACATGATGGACAGCACCAACACACACACAACAGGTCGTGAGAGAGATCTGTGTAGTAAGCTGATCAACAATGGATTCCACTAGTCCACATCAGGAAGTACCTGAAGGACCGTGCACCTGGAAGAACTGACCCCACCCACTCACTCACCTTGAGGAACGGACACCTGGTGGGTGCTGGCGACAGCCTGCCAGTGTGACAGCAGTTGGTCATCTCCAGCCATTGGTTCTGGGTTGTCACTGATGTCATTGTCAAGGTTCTCATCGTCCAATCCCTCGAGGTCTTCAAGAGAGATGAGAGCCATGACTGCTGTGGGTGGAGCCGAGGGCAGTACTTCCTATAAGGAGAACATCCCAGGCGTGAAGAGAAATAGTAATAAACAGGCGTAAGGCAGTGACACCCCGACCTTCAGGTGATGATGTCAGTCCAGTACTTTCTCTGAGGGAATGTAATGCTCACCAGCTTATCTGACTGTTAGTGATGTCACTGATCAGCTGCAAAGCACAGACCACCTGTGCACTTGCAGTGTTTGACCCTCAGGGTCACCTGTGCACTCGCAGTGTTTGACGCTCACCGCCACCTGTGCACTCGCAGGGGGTCACTTGTACAGCGGAAATGCAGTACTTTTACTGCAAGGGGCTGAACGCTCCAGCAGCTGCTGTATTATAAATATTATAAACGCGTATCAGTGATACTGCTGTACACTGTACTACAAGTACAGTCTGTGTCAGGTTGTGTACAACAGATGACCAGCTGTTTAAATGAGTTTTCTGTACTGATACATGATAATCATCTATCATAGATTGACTAAGAATAATCAATTGATCAAGATTGATCGACACCTCGGCGGCCAGGATTGCTCCTTTATTTTGAAAATCAATCAGCGCTGTAAACGGCAAACAAACGACTTTCATTTTACTTTGAAGAGAAAAATGCAACCAGGAAAGCTTCGAGCACTGCTGGCCTCTCTGAAAGTGAACCGAACCGGACATCAAGTCTCACTGGATTAAGACCCGTTTCTTCGGTGTAAACCGGTTCAGGCTTGGTTTCAGACCGATGTGCTTTTCTGGCCGGTGGGCTGTCCGCGGTGCTCCGGATGGGAAAGTAGGTCAACCCGGCACGCAGTCCAAACAGAATCCTACAGCCCGCCGATCCGTTTTAGACCGGCTCGACTACCAGCTGGACTACCAGGACCACAGAGGACCGGTTCAGATACCAGGTCAGACCAGAACTGGACCGGGGTTAGCTCGCTGAAATTAGCATGGTTAGCATGATCTGCCTCTCTGCACCGATTCGCCAGTTATCCTGGTTAGCGCGGCTAACAGACCGCGTCCGGACCGGGTCAGAACAACCACTATCAACGTGGTTCTCTCACCTGGTTCTGGTCGCACCTGTCCGCCAGGTGAGACGGTGCTGCTGACTGTTTGTCTGTCTGTCTGTCCAAGAGATGGACTCTTCCTACTTCTTCTTCTGTTCCCAGTTTCGGCTTCCCATCCTTCAAAATAAAAGCTGTCAAATGCTTTTAGAAGGAAAATGGGTGACACCGCGAAAATAAAGTTGAAAATTTGAATGTTCACTTTTCTTCCCAGCAGATTTATTCTTTATAACAAATCTTGTCCTTGTTCATGCTAAAGACCAGGTCCAGGTCCAGCTGAGGAGCTGATTAGTTTCCATTCTCTACCGCTTATCCTGTTAGGGTTCGCGGGCAGGGAACCCACAGTACTGCAGGGGACCCAAAGTATAGTAGAAGACTCAGAGTACTGCAGGGGAACTAAAGTACTGTAGAGGACACAAGTACTGTAGAGGAACTGGAGTACTACAGGGAACCCAATGTACTGTAGAAGACTCGGAGTACTGCAGGGAACCCAAAGTACTGTAGAAGACTCGGAGTAATGCAGGGGACCCAAAGTACTGCAGAGGACCCACAGTACTGCAGAGAACCAAGGGTTCTCAGCTACAGGGACAGCTGGAGCCAACAGTCAGCAGTGAGTGTCTCTGCAGCTGAATGTGAGGTATTTTTACTTGGACCGTGTTACTTTGGGTGTAAACGTCTCGTGATGTCAAAGTAACAATCTCTGACGTCACTGCAGTGACGTGTCGACTCACCTGTGATAGAGATCAGGGTGTTGTTCATCACATAAACCCAGGTACACCTATGAGGAAATAACTGTGTGTGAGCGCACGCACACACACACACACACACGGTCAGGGTGAAAGTTTCTGCAGAAGATGCGTGATAAAGTGGGTGAAGTGGAGAGAACAGGTTCAGGATTTCCTTTTTTTTTTTTTTTTGTACATTCCAGAAACAGGTCCAGGACCTGGCACAGCTAAACCTGGATCAGGGGACCAGGTGAGCTCACCTGTTCCATGCAGCTCTCGTGTAACTCGTTCAGGTTCAGAGTATAAATTCCCTCCTCAGCCCCAAAGATCAGGTACTGATCTGAGCACACAAACACACCCAATAATCCCAAATACCGCAATACTGAAGGAATTCCAAAGACTAACAGTTGTTCCGTAGTGTCCCATCACAGTGAAAGGCTAAAACATGTTGTCACATCTGGTCTGTTAACATCGATGTTACCATGTCATCAAAAGATATTTTACAGCGTGCAGCAGCAATAAACATTAACCTCCCGACTGGTTCAGCTGAGCAGCTCACAGGTGAGCGTACCTCTGGTGTTGGAGTTGATCCAAGATGCCGCAGAGTGAATCTTCAATGGACAGCTATTAAAAACCTTTGAGAAACACGCTCTCATCTGAGGACAAGGAGGATACAGAGGAAACAGCAGCAAACAACTGATCAAGACTGACCAAACTTCACAACAGCACTGCATCACAACAGTCAAGTCAAAGTCAAGTCAATGTTTATTTATATAGCACATTTAAACAACCTCAGTTGACCAAAGCGATAATAATTAAAATGATTGAAATACGATATCGTCAGCAAAGCCTGAGTACGTAAAGCATATAAATAGGCTATAATAAAAGTTAAACATAATAATGAATAGACAAAATAAATAAGCGAGTAAAATCAATAAAGCAGCAATAAAATCATGGTAAACACAAAGTAAAATGAATTAAGTAAAAGCCAAAGTGTCTTGCCTAACTGGGACTGAACGACAAAGAGAAAAGATGGGTCTTCAGCAAAGTTTTAAATTTAAATATGAGGCTGTATGAGCTCAGATAGATAAGATGATGCCATTTTAACATTTAAAAACAATTAATAAAACTTTAAAATGTATCCTGAAGTTAACAGGGAGCCAGTGAAGGACGCAAGAACAGCAGTGATGTGCTCACGCCATTTCTTTCCAGTTAACAGGCAGGCAGCTCCATTTTGTACTACCTGTAGATGGCGCAACGATGACTGTTCAAGACCAACAAACAAATAATTACAGTAGAGATTCAAAGATTATGCCAAGGTTTCTTACAAAGGGATGACAGTGAGAATCAAGGGTGCCAACGGTACTGTCGTAGCCTTCCAAAAGGTTGTGTTGACCAAATAAAATTATCTCGGTTATATTTTTGTGCAACTTGAGGAAGTTTACTTCCATTCAAGATTGAATATCCCAGAGACAGTCAAAGAAAACCTGGATTGAAACTCAATCATTTGTCTTTAAGCGCAGATAAATTTCTACATCATCTACAAAACAATGAAAATACACATTGTACTTCCTAAAAATGGATCCCAAAGGAATCATATATAATGAAAAAAGGAGGGGGCCCAAAACTGAGTCCTGAGGCACCCCACAGGTCAGTGGGGAGGTGGCTGAAGAATACTGGCCCAGCTGGACAAAGAAACTCCTGTCTGAGAGGTAGAACTGGAACCATTTGAGGGCTGTACCCATAATGCCCACACATCGGTCCAAATATGACGGCAGAATATTGTGATCCACCATATCAAATGTAGCTGTCAGGTCTAAGAGCACCAGGACAGCAGAACTACCAGAATTAAACAGTTAAAGCAGGTCATTTAAAACTATTAGAGCCTTTTACAGCCATTTCTGTCAGAAACCAGACTGGAACTTCTCAGAAATTCCATTCAGATCAATGTAAGACTTCAATGGGCGTGGATTCAGATCATTCTCACCAGGTGAGTTTTCAGTGTGACTGGTTAGTTCTGCCCCCACAGACAGGCCTGTGTCTGTGTGTGTATTTGTGTGAATCTGTGTGTTGAGGACTTACATGGACTTTACAGTAGGTGTAGGTGGGAGTCCGTTGCTGATGGGTTGCTGATGAAGAAACAATGAGGTCAGTTTGTTTTCCTAACAACACATTAAACAAATTTATCTTCACACACACACTCATGGTGAATATTCAGAAGGTTCATCAGTGAATCTACAACCATCAATAAAAGTTTTCTCTGAGAAGCAAAATAAATAAAATCTATCACAATGTCAGTACACATCAAAGTATTCGATCCCCTCCATGAACCACGACGTTATCATGGTGGAGGGCTCTGAGTATCCAAATGATCCTGGGAACTATGCTGTCGGGGCCTGTTTTCCCCCGGTGGGATCTTCTAAGTCAAACTGGTCCAAGGTGAGGGGCTGGCCAAAGCACAGTTCCCAGTTCCTTATGATGTTTGGAAACAAGTATCTGTGCACCCCTCCCAGAGAGGTACCAAGACCCCAAAGTTTGATTTAAGGATGTGCTGGTCAAAAACATGTTTCCATCCACAGCTGAGAGAATGGAACTGAATACATTCTGTCCTATTCACCTCAAACACACCACAGAGAAACTCAGCAAGGGACTTACTGGGGCACCGTCCCTCTTGTCCTTCCTATTGTGGACAGCAGTGGGCACCGCAGACAACTGCTCGCACAAACTCTCTGAAAAACACACACATGGGAGTTATGGTCCAGCTACATCAGCAGGTGGTGGAGGACACAGAGGTGTAGAAGAGGCTTGGCAGGTATGAAACCGGTGTAGCAGGTGTAAGACAAGTGTAGCAGGTATGAGAGAGATGTTGCAGGTACAATGTCCTTTATTGAGTTGTTTTTTTAAAGGAACTTGGATGAGGTCACACGTTTTTTTTCTATAAATACGTCACTACCCACAAGCCTCAGCTGCTGCTGCCATGTTGGAGAAACTTATGCGGGAGGATCAAATGCAGCATCAGTGGTCCGTAGTTGTCTTTTCAGAGGTTTCAGCTGGTTCTGTAGGATCTTGGGTTCAGACTATGGATCTCACCTCGGCTGCTGAATCTGTGGAGGGGTAGTTTGGGAGGTGGAGGTATGGGGGGGCCCCAGGTGACTGAGCAGGTGGGGCTTTCTGACAGAGGACAACGCTTGATGGCATCCTGGTCCTGGTTGCCATGGTGATCATGAGTAATGCTGAAGGGCCCATCCTGAAGTGACAGTGACACAGTTTTTATCATTTTAAATCAATACACCACCACAATGGATTTGAAGTACAACAATCAAATGTGATTGAATTGCAGACTTTGAACTTTAGTTTAAGATGTTTCGCAATTTTTTTTTCCACAAAAATACAGCATTTATTGTTTAGGAACTACGGCCATTTTATACTGAGAACAGGTGTGGTCTGTTCCCTCGTTACTGACAATTGAAGCAGATTAAAGGTCTGCACTTGATTTCAGGTGTTGAATCTGACAGCAGTTTGACTGGAGCTGTTAATACAAAGACTAAGGCGATATCAGTGCAAGTGAAGCAGGCAATCATTACGCTGAAAAAACAAAATAAAAACATTTTTTAGGAGTGGCCAAATCAACAGTTTGGTCCATTCTTAAAAAGACAGAATGGACTGGTGAGCTCAACAACATCAAAAGGTCTGGAAGACCAGAGGAGACAACTAAAGTGGATGATGGAAGAATCTTTGCTTGGTGAAGAAAAACCAGTTCACAACATGGGGACAAGTGCAGAAAATGTCCACGATGAAGAGACACTTTCATGAATGTAAATACAGACGGTTTACAACAAGGTGCAAACCACTGGGAACAGGGAGAACTGGAAGGACAGATTAAACTGTCAGAATACAACTAAAAAAGCCTCTTGATTGTTTAGAGGAAAAATTATAAAAACTAGACCTAACTGTAGTTTAGACAAACAGACAGACCCAGAGGCTGGACAGATAGGAGGACACACCTGAGGAGGAGGCACTTCAGGGCGCAGTGTCAAGTCTTTTACACTGAAAGAGACAGAAAGAAGAACCTCCACTTCAGACAGCTGTCAATTAAGTGCTCTGGACACGCCCACCTTGCACAAACACCTATAGCTGTATTCCCATCACACTCACTGTTGCTGGTTGTCTCTACCGTCGCTGTCATGGTGACCCGACTGGTCATCTTCATCTCGCTGTGCCACGCAGCCATCATCATCCTCACCTGCAGAGGAAACACGCGACACCGGAATATTCTCACTTGTGTGGAAGAAACACACAGGCCTGCCATCTGGCACCGACACAGCACAACAGCCCGGTTCCCCTCTGCCTTTGGACTGCTTGAAATCCTGTCACATGGCCTGCAGGTGTCAGGATTTGACCCACTCTCCCTCTTCAGTATCTTTAACACAGCATTTTATTAAAGGCCCAGCGGGACAGAACCACGTGCAATACCTGTAATACTTAGTACATTCACTGCAGTAGTGTCTACTTGTACTGCAGTGGTGTCAGGATGTGACACTTGAGCTGTGCAGCCTGACGACTTCACTGAGTTTCAGATTAGATTCTCAGTTTGTTTTTCTGATGTGAAGAGAAGCTGAACCACAGTGTGACCCTCAGAGAGGATCCTGGAGGTCAGCACATTCACAAAGGGGAAGAAGAACGGTGTGTTTGCACAGAAGAACAGAGCATGTGCACAGAAAGGAAGAAGAACAATTTCATGCAGAAGAACGGTGCATTCACACGAAAGCAGCAGAAGAAAATGTGAGGCAAATGGAGCTAAGACATTCAGTGAAATGTTCTTTTTCTTCATCGTTAGCAAATACTCCAAATGCTCCAACGCAGCTTCTTTAAATTTTCATCAGCAGCAGCGGCGCTCTGAGTGCACCCCCTCGCCCCTGAGAGGAGCGATCAATTATTCAGACGGAGTTGAGGTCGACACTGCAGGAGGGAAACACTGCAGCTGTCAGCACCAACGCTCTGCTTCTCATTCCATGCTCACAGCTCCACCAGCACACCACACCAAACCAGACTGGACCCGTCAGCTGAGAATCAGCGTCGGTCGCACATCATCAGCAGCACAGTGATGCTGTAGCAACGTCATCATTCTCCTTCTGCAGCTCCTGTAGGACACACACAGAGTAAGATCGACCAGTGGTGGTGGAGCAGGAAGTGACATCATTGAAGTGGAAGAGGAGAGATCTTCATTCTAAACAAAGATGAGAATGGGAACAGTTGTATGTTGTTAGCATCAGACAGTTAGCGTGCTCAGAAGAGCTCGTTTGTTGTGATTGGATCTTCTGATGCGGTCCTGCTTGATGTCGTCTGTGAGTTTTATTATTGTTGTGTTGCTATTATTGACCTGCTTGTCATGAATCAGTTTGTCGTTGCTAGCAGCTGTAAGGTAATATTAGCCCAGATAGCATGTTAGCATTAGCGCCAGTGTGCAGAAACAGGAATACCAGGTTGGATCTTGCAGTGTAGTAGACGTCCTCCTCACAGTCCAGGAAACGGTCAGAGTTGCACTGTAAAGACAACAGGAAACCTGCTGAGTCATCAAAGACAATATCTGCAGATCGCGCATATGTACATGACGTAGGAGGGGCCATGAGACGAACAACATTCTGTGAAGAAGAACTGTTATCTTACTGCAACTTCGGCCCCGTCACTTCCTGATCTGAGTCGCTGCGCAGTGCGAGCACATCTGCCATGTTGGACATCTACGTAACTATAGCAACACCACTTTAACCACAATCAGATTTTTAACAAATGAAGGTGTTGAGTGTAACTCTTATTAACTATTAGCGTTACATTAGCCGCCAATGCGGCTTGTTTTTGAATGAATTGAAAGAGCCAGGGTTTCAGAACAGTACTGCATCAGAGGACGCTGGAACAGCGGCACAAGTGCATTCTGCTCGTGTGCTGCTGCTATGCTGACTGCTCCAATATGGCCAAGAACACTCACATTGCGCTGCTACAGATGAATGATTGATGGAGTTGGAGTCAGGTGACCTGCAGTCAGACCACTTCCATCAGCATGAGACACAGATACCAGATCAGATCCAGATTAGACACCCTGACACTTGATCGCCAAACAAAACCAGCCAGCTGATGCAGTGTAGGATCATGGGAGTTGTCGTCTTTATAACGAATGAAAAATCTACATGACGTGACTCAGCAGAAATGTTCACAGACAGGTGTGCGTTTGTGTGTGCACCTGTTCATGATGAGCTTCGGTCTCCTTTCTTAGTGGAGGACCAAACATCATCTGATCAACTGAAAGAACCAAAGAAAAAAACCCTTCATTAGCATGGCCATCATCACCATCCTCATCATGATCGTCATCATCGGACTCACAGTTGATCTCTGACAGAGTTTTTCCTTCTCTTTGGGTTCCAGATGGAATCCTCTGAGGGACACAGACGAGCTGAAGACAGTCAGACAGATACACAGACTATAGAAAAGGCTCTGGCAGCGCACTAGTTAACAAGCCAATTAAGCAGCACAGCCTCCAGACAGTTACACTCCAGAACTCCTCCTGCATGCAGCACATGCTCTCTCTTCATTGGCTTTGATTGGACTTCACACCTGTAAATATACCTGCACACAACAGGTGATGACTGAAAACCACACAAACCTAATGTAAGGAAAAGGACACATAAATTGTGCCTATGTACCTGATGCCTGAAGCAACAAGCAAAGCTTTAAAAAGAGACTTCTCCATGTCCTGTTCCGTAGTGAACACTACCTATCCAGCTAACCTAGTAGCTAACAGACAGACAGTCAGATAGACTTCACTACTTTCTACAATAGGGAGAAGATTATCAAATCAAATCAAATCAAATTTTATTTGTATAGCCCGAAATCACAATTTACACATTATCTCACTGGGCTTTGACAAACTGTACAGATGTGACATCCTCTGCCCTTAGACCCTCGAACCGGGTGAGGAAAAACTTAAAAAACCCTAAACAGGGAAAATAAGAAACCTCAGGAAGAGCCACAGGGGAGGGATCCTTCTTCCTAGGACGGACAGACGTGCAATAAATGTCACTTGTACAGAACACAAAAACATGATAACAACAGTTCATTTAGAATGCATAAAACATCCATGAGTCCCAGAGTCTGTGGATTCTATGAGTCCGGATGTATGGAAAGTCTAGTGATCCAGACGCAGGTGGACTCTGTTGGTCCAGGAGTCATTGTACTCCATGTAGGAAGATCTGGGTGTTGCTGAGTCCAAGAGTATGTAGAATCTGTAAATCCAGGGATATGTGAAGTGTAGTGGTCCAGAAGCAGGTGTAGTCTATTGATCCAGAAGCCATTGTGATCTGTGGGTCCCGATTTGCACTTGGAAATCCAGCCTAGGATCCAAGTCACAGGATCTCCTTTCCTAATGTGGCCAGGAGGCATCAGGCAGGACCACAGCAGCACCTCCCACCGCGACCTAGAAAAACCTGCAGGATGGTAAAGCACAACGACTCCGGGGAAGAAGTAAAGTTAGTGTAAGGATATGGACATTTACAGGAGCAGAGAAGGAGTCGGAGTCAGAGGGGGGAGAGAAGAAAGCTCAGTGAATCATGGAGTGTTCCCCCAGCAACCTAAGCCTATAGCAGCATAACTAAGGGCTAGATAGGCCAGCCTTAACTATAAGCTTTATCAAAAAGGAAGGTTTTAAGCCTACTCTTAAAATCAGAGAGTGTGTCTGCCTCCCGAAGGTGTTCATCTCAGGCACAGACAGACTTACCACTTGATCTTATCTCTCAGTTTGGGAGGCTGAAAGTTACTTTTGGTCATCAGCAGCAGAGCTCTGAGAAGAAAAAAGAACCAGTGAAGGTGGAGCTCAGAAAGAAGAAGACAATGTGTAACAAATGAGAGTGAGGACAACAACAGACGAGTGACACGGCTACACAGAGATACACACACCTCATGGGGTGCAGGTCGAACATGGGCGGCTGCAGTTCTGCCAGTTCGATGGCAGTGATGCCGACAGCCCAGATGTCACACAGCTGGTTGTATCCACCCTTCCTCTCCACTGCCGCCACCTCGGGCGCCATACTGCACAAGCCAATCAAAGCCAGTTATTACAAAGCAGCTAATGGCTGACTGCAGAAATACAGAACAAACTGTGAAAACAGATTCATCATCTCACCAGTCTCACCAGTACAGAGTCCCAATGAAGGATTTCCTCTTTGCCACGGTCATGGTGATCTGAGCCGACACCCCGAAGTCCGCTGCCAATACACACACGCACACAGATCAATCACATACGCTGACTGTTACCTCTCATTAATCATGAAAACATTGTCAAATCAAAGTTTTCAGAGGAGGAAGTGCTGACAGCTGCTAAACTGAACAAACATAAAATACTGATGCTGCCAGTGTTCAGGCTCAGCTTGAATATAAACTGTAATAAGGAATAATAACTTCTCTCCCATCACTAAAACCCTGAAACAAGAGAACCCCCCAATCGGAGTCTAATATTCTCCATGTTTCTATCAGCCCAAGCAGACGTGGATGTACAATAACAATTACATCCATGTGATGGCATGTTGGCCTCCAGTTCCTCTTCTCTTGCCTTCAGGACTGGCTGATTTGATGAGATGACTTGTACTAAGCCAGACTGGTTTTGATTCTATAGCTGTGTCCCAATTTAGGGGCCGCAGCCTCCTGAGGACACAGCATACGTAGGCTGGGAAATCCGCTCCAAAGGCCAGACCGGAGCCCGTGAAATGAGTCGGTCCATCCTTCGGAGCATTTCCTGGTTGCATCACCAGGTGTTCCTGCCCTCACCCTTACATCACAATTTCTGCATGAGCCACCCCCGGTGACCAGAACTGTGCAATCATAATGACGGTGACATTATTATTAGCTATTTAACGATACCTGGTATGGGTATTTCTCACATCTGTACATTGCACTAATTACCATGAAGTGACATTATGGTTACTGTCATTTTTGACAATTCATTCAAAATAATCCAAAGTATTAATAATGTTGTCTCCTGAATCAGTGAACCAGGTTGAGTAGACAGACAGATGTCTCTCATTTGTGTGACCGAGAGCTGGGACTGTCCCTGCTGGACAGGTTTCAGGCTGAGCACAGATTCCCTGAACTGGGGGCCACCACTGGCATCGCACTGATGGTCTCCACAGTGTCTGATGCCTTGTTTTATAAAGTCTTTTTTTTTACTGTGATAATTGTTCACTAAAAATCATTTCTTTGGTACTTATGGTACATTGGTAATATTTGTAAATGTTCAGACTGTTTAAAGCTGAATAAATGTGTCTGTTAATTGTAAACGGAGGAAATAACACATGTAAGAAAGTGACAATATTTTTATTGTTATTAACATTTTTTTTCTTTATACAGTCAAGACTTGTGTAGTTTATGTTGTAAAAAATAATAAATGAACAGCATTAAGTAAACAGTATCTTTAACAATCATCAAATAATCCGTCCATTCATTAGAATAAACTTGTGGGTTTCCCTCTGATCCCCTCTGCTGTCCCAGACACTCGGAATCCTACAACAGGAAATCAATCATGTCAACAACAGCAGAACCTTTCAGCCACCTGGTTCTTAACTCGGATTGGTTGGTCAAATATCATTTCTTTTCCAAATCACATGCACCTGCTGTGTATTTCAAAAATGCAGCCCATTTTCTGCAGAACTGTCCTGAACACAGAGAAAACAAGAAAAAGGAAACACTAAATCAGTCAGTTTAACAAAGGGATGCAAAGACTGGAAAAGGTGATAGCAGGACACTGTCATTATCTTACATCCTTCTTGTTTCATCCGCAGCCTGATGAATCAGAAATTCTTCCAACTCTCAAACATCTTTCAAACTGCTGCGGCTGAGGGACCAGAACAGAGAGCCAGCGTCATTTTTGGTGGAGTCAAGTGACAGAGGAAACTGCTACACAACAGAGCAAACTTCATGCGGAAACAGGATTTCACCTGTGCAGGTGGTTGACTCTGTCATGTCAATGACAACATTAATAGCCATCAATAATCATCTGTAGCCCTGAAAAACTCACCTTTATGTCTCTGTTCATCATTCCCTTGCTGTGCAGGTAGAAGAGTCCCTGCAGCACACGCAATCAAATGTTACAATCTGATTGGACATTACCTGCAGACACTAAACGTGATTGGACGTTATCTACAGAGTCTAAATGTCTGATTGGGCGTTAGGTGGCGAGACTAAACATGTGATTGGACGTAACCAAGAGAGACTAAACGTCTGATTGGACATTACCTGGAGAGCTTCACGCAATAGGTAAGCGATTTGGGACTCAGCCAATGGACCAGCGACTGAAAGACAAAACAGTAGAATCAATCACATCCGCGCACAGCCGCCATCAGTCGCATCTGGAGGTGTGATGACACACTCAGCTCACGAGATGTGATTTTAACATTACTTTGAAAAAAAACCTGAGGAATGATAATGAGCGATGAAGAAATATATGACTGGAAAAATAACCTTAATGTGGCTGATTCACAAAACAATGCAGGTCCATTTTGAAATATTTCATAACTGTCTCGATAGCACGTGACCCATCGTCAATGCTGGAATAATAAAGTTTATAATAACACCAAAGTTTATATTGACAGTGTTTTTTGAACACTCACAATTACAAAGTGCTTTTGTTTTGAATAATATCAGTTTCAACAACAATCAAACATGGATGTAAAAATGTTAACACAATTCCCATAAATCAACGCTCAAATTTTAACCAATCTGTACTCAAGTAATGTCCTCAGCTTTTCAAGCTCTGAACAGATGAACTTGTGTATTTAAACTCATGGACCTTCTCCACGTCTCCTCTCTGTAACCTCACTGTTCCACCTGCCTCCCTTTCATTTACACACATGTATTCTGTCCTTCTGCCACTGACTTTCATTCCTCTTCTTTCCAGTTCAGACCTCCACCTCTCCAGGTTTTCCTCCACCTGCTCCCTGCTCTCGCTACAGATCACAGTGTCATCTGCAAACATCACCGTCCACGGTGATTCCTGCCTGACCTCATCTGTCAGTATGTCCATCACCACAGCAAACAAACTCTATACCTCTCCATCAGCATTCTCACAGCAAACATGGCATCTGTAGTGATCTTTCTTGGCATGAAACCATCCTGCTGCTCACAAATCATCACTTCTCTTTGTAGTCTCTTCCCACATCTTCATCATGTGGCTCATCAGCTTTATCCCTCTGTAGCGGCTACAACTCTGCACATCACCCTTGTTCTTAAACATCGACACCAGTACACTTTTCCTCCCTTCCTCAGGCATCTTCTCACTATCCAAGATCATGTTGAACAGTTTCATCAAAGCCTCCACTGCTCCTCTGGACACTTCCAAACCTCTACCAGTATGTCATCAGGACCAACTGCCTTTCCATTCTTCATCCTCTGTAAAGCTTCTCTCACTTCATCTTTACTAATCTCTCCAACTTCCTGTTTCACAGTTTTCATCTCCTCCACCTTCTTTCCCTCTCATTTTCTTCATTCATCAGCTCCTCAAAGTTCTTCCATCTTCTCAGCACGCTCTTCTCACTTATTAGTACATTTCCATTTCTGTCCTTCATCACCAGAACCTGCTGCACATCCTTCCCAGTTCGATCCCTCTGCCTCACCAGACGATACAGATCCTTTTCTCCTTCCTCAGTGTCCAACCTCTCATACAGCTCATGAGACACCTTCTGTTTAGCCCTTTGCCACCTCTCTCTTCTCCTTACGGTGCATTTCCTTGTATTCCTGTCGACCCTCTTCTGTTCTCTCACTGTCCCATTTCTTCCTCACCAACCTCTTCCTCGTTCCACCACCAACTCTCCTTATGATCTGTCCTCTTTCCAGATGACTCCTCCCTACCTGTCTCCCTGATCACTGTTGCTATGGTTACCCAGTCATCTCTCACTTCTTCAAGCCCACCCAGAGCCTGTCTCCACCTCTCCCTGAAGTCCTCACGCAGTCTTCCTTCCTTTGCTTCCATCATTTCATCCTCTGCTCCACTTTTACTCTCCTCCTCTTCCTCACCACCAGAGTCATCCTCCACACGACCATCCGATGCTGTCCGGCTACACTCTCTCCTGTCACCACCTTCCAGTCTCCAATCTCTCTCAGATTGCATGGTCTCCACAGAATGTGGTCCACCTGTGAGCTCCTGCCTCTGCTCTTATATTTCACCCTGTGTTCTTCCCTCTTTTGGAAGTAGATCTTCACCACAGCCATTCCCAGTCTTTTTGCAAAACCCACCATTTGTTGCTTTCCTTGACACCAAACCTGTCCATCAGCTCCTCATCACCTGTGTTCCCTTCACCAACATGTCCACTGAAGTCTGCTCCAATCACCTCTCTCTCCTCCCTGGGAAAACTCTCCACCACTTCATCTAACTCGCTCCACAATTTCTCTTTCTCTTCCATCTCACAGTAAACTTGTGGGTCAGAACCACTGACAACATTCATCATCACACCTTCAGTCTCCAGCTTCACACTGATGATCCTGTCTGACACTCTTTTCACCTCTACAACGTTCTCTGCCTGCTCCTCCTTCAGGATCCACCTGCTCCATTTCTCGTCCTGTCCTCAACATGATGGTTCAGCTTGAACCTGCTGCAGTGTTTCTATCCTCGCTGCCCTTCCACCTGCTCTCTTCCACACACAGAACATCTCCCTTTCTTCTCTGCATCACGTCAGCCAGCTCATCCTACCAACATTTAGAATTCCTCCTCTCAACCCTCAACTCTTTCTTCTTCTCTCTCTGTCTCCTGATGCGTTTCCCTCCTCTTGCTTTTCCACCAACAGCAGCCCTGTTTCTGAGGGTACCTTGTTTGTCAACAGCACCAGTGGCGGTCGTTGTTAACCCAACCGATCCCGTATGAAATTCAGTTTCGTAATTTGCATGTTGGATTTCGCTAAGGTTTACCCCAGATGCCCTTCCTGACGCAACCTTCACCATTTATCCGGGCTTTGGACCGGCACTAGAAATACCCTGGTTTGTGACCACTAGTGGCTGGGTTCGACCCCTAGTAGCGGGACAGCTTTTCACTTCAATGAGAACTATCATCACGTTTTAATATCGTGAGATCTTATTACACTCTGTGCGAGCAGCGATCAGTTGCATCTGTACAAGCACAGAGGTGATCAGTTGCTTCCATGTGAGCGCAGCGACCATCATTTGGGCTTGTGTGAACACAGTGGTGAATCGGTGTGGCGAATTAGTCATGGCGATCAGTCGCGTCCATGAGAGCGCAGTGGCGAATAGTTGTGGTGATCAGTCACGACATGGCGCTCAGGCACCACCGAGGCATTATGGTCTGCCTCTTCTGACCGGCACGGCGTTCCATCTGTGTTTTCTTTCTGGTGGAGCAGTTTGACTTCAAGCATTAATCGTCAAGCTCATCTTCTCCTGCTGGACTGATGTCACATGAGGATCAGGTGACTTGCAGGGAGGAGGCGGAGCTACACCTCGGTCCGACTGGAACATGTCAAATGGCTGTTTAAGTCATTATGTGTCAGCAGGGGGTGTGACTGCACTCACATTCATCTGGCCTGTGCTCTGCAGGGGGGCGGAGCATTCTTTCAGAGCAGCGGGGGTGGGCAGCGCTGGTGGGTGGTGCCCAGTCGCCCTCGGAGTCGTTACTGTGGTTTAATGAGGATGAGCAGCCGTTCCACTGCTCATTAACACTCACTGAAGACACGCCCGGCTCTCGCCACTGCCTTAACGAGCGGGAACATGAAGGCAGCGTGGGCGTCGTTACAGCGACAGGACAGCTGAAGGCGGACGCAGAAGTTTAAATATGACTGCCTCAGTCTGAAGGGTCTCATGACCGAGCAGAGTTAGGATGTTTGATGCCATCAAAGCTGCAGAAAGAAAACTGACGCACAGTGATGAAGATGATGATGAAGATGATGAAGTCAACTGTATTGAAACAGTTCAGTATCACAAAAGCGTCAGTGGGCGTTACAGTGTGTGAGGAGCTCGACAGCACACACCTGTAATGTGACTTCATCACTATCACCATCATCGTCACGATGCCAAGACAAGTTGCCTGTTCAAGTGTGTGTGTGTCTCACGGTGGTAGATGTCCTGCAGTGATCCTCCTCCACAGAACTCCAAACAGATCCACAACTTCTCCCTGCTGCACACACACACACACGGTGTGGTACTGTCAGACCGCACTCTGTGTGTTCCCATTGTTTTGGACCGGTCCGCTATTGTCATGGTAACAGTTACCAGATGTAGCTGCCATAGTATGCCACGATGTTGGAGTGTTTACAGTCCTTCATCGTCAGGATCTCCTGCTGGACCAGCACAAAGTCCTACAACACAGACACACACACGCGGTGATTGATCTGCTGTTTTATGTCAGCTGATGGAGTGAATGTTGGGAGCTTAGCTCATCACCATCATCATCAGCTGCTGCTCAGTATGCAGACAGTGTTTCTGTTATTTTGTCCACGTGGTGTCACAGCTGAAGTGCTCAAAGCGAAAACAGAGAGTCTTTGTTGCCTCATTAAAGCCTAGCGTCCTCCAGCTGATCAGAATATTAAAACCTGAAGGATTTTTGCAATGTCTCATTCAAACTCAAACACACTCTTTTCCATCCACACAAGGCAACTCAGACAGCACTGAGCTCAGCCCAGCTGTCCGCAGAGGACAGGGCTTGTCAATCAAACAAATACCACCCTAAAGCAACCACTGTCAGAAACCAGCCTCGCCTCCAGTCCACCTTAAAAGTAGGAGGTTGGTCACAATTTTCAAATATTGTAATATTTTCAAAATTCTAAAAATTCAAAAAGTTTGTCCGATAATTGTTTTGTTCTGAAAATATATATTTTCCCGTTGTTTTCAACAGCGCCTGTAAGTACTATAACTGGTGACGTTACTTCTGGTAAAACTTGTGTGGAATGGTCTTCTCTACTTGAGGTCAGTAAATAGCGTTTATCAAAGCTCCATGTGTTGCTACGTCCTAAGAAAGAGCTTGATCACCGTACAGAACGCTGCTGCAAGGCTTTCAAGTCACACAAGCAAAAGAGCACAACATCACACCTGTTTTAGCATTACTTAATTGATTGCCAGATCATTTTAAAATTCTGGTCCTTACTTTTTAGAGTTCTACACGCAGTCTGGGGTCATCAGGTCAGAGGCTGTTAGTGGTTCCCCACACTCACTTTAAGATTACAGGGGACCAATCCTTTCAGGCTGTGGAATGCCCCGCCTCTGTCTTTACACTGCCCAACTTCCCTTGACTCTCTTAAAAAGCTATTGAAGACTTTTTAAAAAAAATTTAAAAAGGGCTTATGATTTGACCGGTTTTAGGTCTTTTTGTATTTGTCTATACGTGTTTCTTCAATGTAATTTTATGTGTTTTATTATTTTTTTTTTAATCTTATTGTGAAGCACTTTGTGATTTTTATCTGTGAAAGGTGCCATGTAACTAAACTTTACTTACTTATTTTCAGAAGCTATAAAAACAGCAGAAACATGCAAAGACGACTAAAGCCATCAAACAGTTCCAGGTGGAATTCATTTAACAAAATCAATGAAAATGAGGTGCTGTGCAAAGTCCGCCAGGCTAAGGTATCATATCACAAATCGAGAACCACTGTGCTGTGTCGTTTGAGAGCGAAGACCCCAGCAGAAAGTGGGTCGCCGCCCACAAATCAACCATCCACGACTACCTGTGTGCCCAGAAAGAGAAGGTTTTGTTGGTCGTCGTGCAAACAACGGCTGATAGCGAAAGACCTGCTCCCCATCAGCTTTGTCCAGACAGATTACAAGGTCAAATCGAGAAACACAATTCATGCACGATGGGAGAAACTGTGTGACCACAGATTAGTGGACAGCACTTACAACTGAGTTGTATCTAAGTTACCTGCCATTATATTCACAGCTGGCTAATACAGAGTGCTGTTCTGCAGACCAAAGCGCCATACAGTCAAAAACCTGGCGACTGTGCTGTCCAAAGCCGCTGAACGGAAAAGTCATAGCGTGCCTACATGACAATAATAGCAACATGACGTACTGAATAGGATTGAACATTTTCTTAACAGACGGAATTAATGTTCATTTTAGCTCATATCCAACACTTAGGCATGTTCAGAATTTATCAAGTTAAGTGAACCTCACCTACAGTCTTCCTTAAAACCACTATCAGTAACCCCCCCCACGCCCTGCCCCCACCTTAAACGGCTGCTGCCTGCAGAGGATGAATCCGCCCTCATTAACATCTCTTGCAGCAAAAGGAGATGAGCGGCAACACAAACATCATAATAGCAGTAATATAGAATGAAAACATACACACCCTCAGCTGCCATGATAAGGATGATGAGGATGATGAAAATGATCTCCAATCAGAGTTTTCATTTTTACCAGGTTCTAGCTTGATGACCTTGATGGCAGAAAGTTCTCCACTACTGAAGTTCCTCGCCTGACACACACACGGACAGATGGACAGAGAGAGAGAGAGACAAATGTGGTTAATAATGAGTAACCTGACTGAAAGGCCCACTGACCTCTGAACCCACAACCCACGCCCACAGAGTCACAGAGCTTATGTGTTTCAGGGTAGTCAGAATTTTAGGAGCTCTGGGACAGGAAGTGTCCTGAGTGTCATGCCTGAGTATCAGTGGCACAAACGTCAGCACTACACAGCTTCAAACTGCAACAGTTCCTCCACACAGGCAGGGGCAGCATGTCACCGTGGCGATTCTCTGCTTTCACATGCTTTTTTGTAACTTTAGCCACCATTTACTCATTTAGCAATGGAGCTAGCGGTCCTACACAAGTCTACATCATGACCTCGTATCATGGGGGGTAAGCGCAGTGGGCAGGGCTTCGCAGCCTGAAAGCAGCTGGAAAGCAGACTGGGAGGATCCACTGCCTCTAACAGCGGCGGAGGCCAGTTTGTTTCCACACAGGTCAGTTCCGGTCAAAGTCAATCAAAAAACCATTACCGATGCTGTGTATGTGTGTGTGTGACAACAGAAGGTGGCAGTGAACTTGTGATCAGAGGTCCGAGAACTCTGATCAATGCTCCCGAGCCTGCGGCGTCTTGCCAGGTCAGCAGCAAGGATCCACACACCTCAGAGCAAGCACGCCGCCGCTCTCTGACTGAGCGCTAATTTAAGCACGGCTTGCGATCATCTCCCCCTCCTCCCGACCCCCGCCCTC
>KV751323.1:89091-109472 GCA_001698575.1 Mola mola | reverse complement strand
GCGCCTATCGACAGACAGGACGGCGCTTCAGTACCACGATCAATGAATTCTGATAGGGCTGATGCTAGCAATGCTAATGACACACACAAGCACAGAGGGAAAAGCAGAGGGAAGCAGAGGATCGTGGGAAATGGTCCACATACGTATTGATCCATGAATGTGTGGGGGCAGAGAGTGTGTGTGCGCCCGCAGTTACTGCTATCACACACACGCAGTTTCAGTTCTGGTTCTGGAGTCTCAGAACCTTGTTGCTCCCCTGCGAATCAGCCTGCATTCATCCCTGATAACGCAGAACCAAAGTTCCACTGCTCAGAATGTGACACACCCACCGCCAACACAATTCACAAGGAGAAGCCACTTTTTCGGTTCCAGCTGAGAGTTTCAAAACAGGAGTGAATCTGACAGCGGGTGAACATGTGTTAAACAAACGGAACATCTATCGTCTGTTTGCGGCCTCTCCAGAGTTTTCCAGGTGCGTTTTGAGATTAGTGTAACAACATCACGTGTTGGCAGCAGTGAGGTCTGAGGACAGGTCTTCGCTCAGTCAAGGTCTTCAAGGCGACCGACTGCAGGCTTGTGCACAGGACTGCACAAGGCAGACATCCTTTCTCCTTTATGTCCATCTCATGGATGACGTCGCAGCCATCTATCCACTCAGAGTTACAGTTGGAGTTGGTCTCCTGGTATCCTGCAGAACACGGAACGGTGGAACCGTCGGCCGGTCGGCTTTAGGATTCACGCTGCTGTTTATCCTTCTAACTGATCCCTCCCATCTGTGCTACGACTATCTGCGATAGGAGCTCATCCATAATCACCACTTGCTCGCTCACACACTCGGAATCTATATGATGAAATATGCACCATACACAGGCATGGATCTCAATGTGTGTGTATGTCTTGATGACACTTCCTGTTCACAGGGGATCTGATTTTCAGTTCACAACATCTCACTGAACCAACCACGTGATGAAATGATGTGTGACACCACATGTTCCTCTAAAGTTTCGGGCCGCTGATCTGATGATAGGAACCGATCTCGGATCACCTCTGATCCCCGCAGCACCGAACACAACTGATTCCATCCCCGAGTAAGCACGTCATCCTCGGGTCGGCAGAAGAAGAAGCCCTGATACAACTGAATGGACGATGATGTTCAACAGCTGCAGTTGGGAACATCAGCTGCAACGTCAGAGCATAAGTCCCATCTTGACTCCAGGGTGACTGTTGAGGGTGAGGACAGTGAGGAAGGTGAAGAGGGTGAGGAGGGTGAGGAGAGGTCATGTTACAGGAAGCAGAAGAGGCTGGCAGGGATGCTGCTGAATTATTGATCAACTTAATGGACAAACTCTCATTTTTTTCTGCCGTCACATTCAGTTTTGACTCTGTGAGGACGACAGAAGCAGTCACCTGAGATTTCCCATGAGGCCAAAGTCACCAGGACACCAAGGACACATGAAATATCTTATCCCGACCGCCAGAGAGAGAGAGAGAGAGAGAGAGAGAGAGAGAGAGAGAGAGAGAGAGAGAGAGAGAGAGAGAGAGAGAGAGAGTTACCAAACAGACACTCAGTGAGACGTGTCAGGAGATGATTCTTTAAGGGACCATAAGAACAGAGACAAACTGCAGCACAATCTAGTTGAAACTGCACTCATCTTCATCTTCATCAAGAACACACTGACTCGCCACCAGGGCGACTGTTCACCGACTCGCCACCAGGACGACTGTTCATTCATTGACTCTTCACTGACTCTTCATCAGTACAATGACTGTTGATGAAGGTTTCATTTACCTGATGAATGTTCGTCCCAATGTGGCCTACTTCATTCAAGATAAACAACTCTTGTTATTAGTTGTTGTTGTTAGTTCTTAAATTACAGCACAAGGCAACATTGTTGCTCAGAATTGGTAAAGCAAGGAGGAACAACATCAGAGAGGTGCTGATCATAAAAATTCACTTCACATATTGAGATCACACTCCAGACCACCTCCTGTGTTCCCATTGGCTCTCTGACCTGCGCTGCGTTTTCAGGGGTCACACTGATGTGTGCAACGTGTCTTCCTAACCAGGAGCTGTGACATCATATGATGGCTGACTCTGAACCAGCTGTCACTCTCTCTGCTGACAGCACACCTGTAAAGTCTCTAATTGGATGAAACAAGCTCTGCCTCTTGTCGAATTGCTTCATGCGACTGAACAGAAACAGATCCTGGGTTTGTTCATAGAACAGGGTGACGTCAGAGGCAGGCGGCAAAGATCGTCCGTCTGTGTGACACAAACAGAAGCTCCATCAGAGACTCTGAGCATCACGGGCATCAACTTGGGCCTCTGTGCATTCACACTGGGAGGCCTGGTTTGTGTGTCACGTCACAAAATGTACCCATCATCATCACCGACACGTGAAAATTATAAAAATATGTCAGACAAAAAGCAGCATTGTTGCAAATGTCAAAAAGTCACTAATGATGAAAATTCTTCATGTTCATGTTTCACCTCTAAATTCATTCTCAGGTCTGCAATTTTATCTAAAAAATGACGACTTTAAACATGACTCAGCAGATGTCGACATGACGCTGCACTGAGATCTGTCCCACAACTGACACACAGAGAATATGTTTTTTTTTAACACAGACACACCTGATTTTGGGCTAACGTGTTGCTAAGCTAACAGCTGTGACGTAGCTGGCGTAGCCTACCTTGTATACGTCACCGTACGTGCCACCGCCAACCCGCAGGAGCAGCCGGAAGTCGTCCTGCGAGTTCCTACGGGAGATGTCCGCACAGCGGCTCATCTTCCGGGTACTGAGCCGGAGAGTCGGACCCAGACCAACCAGGACCGTCCCGGACCGTCAACACAACTTTAACATGGATTTTTCCGCCCAACGCGGCGCATGCGCATCGCCGCACACAGTCCGCCAGAGTTGCCTTCACTGGCATTGGGAAACAAAGCTCAGTCAGCGGGGCATGATGTCATATACGGTTGTAGCTGACGCCGCATCACAGTGATTGTGCTGTGATTATTTACGTCATCAGGATGATTTGGTCGCCTTTGCGCCACGTTTGTGTCGCACTTTGAAAACCAACTTACGTCGCCAATTCTGAAGCAGTGGTCAGGTGAGTGTGAGGACCCCCTGAAGGCACCTCGGAGGGTCCCGCCCCCTGTTTACCAACATCAGTGTCTTTGTAACACTTCACCGCAGGCTAAATGACGAAATCGTTAAGTGTGACGTCACAGAAGTGTCGTTTAACGATCGATGAATGTAGTTATTGATCAGTGTGCGCACCTACACTGACTGCGGGAGAGCGAGTCCACACCCAGCCCCGCTTGGACTACACACCGTCAGGTCAACGGCAGGGACGTCATACACTACTTCCTGTCTGTAACTTCACAGTAAGCGTGAGGAGCTCCAATTTAAGTTATTTTCAAGGACTTTCCAGAGCCGGAATAGACGGTGTGCTTGTTGTTAATGACGTGATGAAAATCAAAAAAACTGAAAACAAAGAAAAGAAGCAACGCTTACAGTTTCAATAATTTTGATTAATCCAACATTTACATATGAATATCATGTGGTCCCATCCATCAGCATCATCATTGATGAAGACCTGAACTGAGACCTCCTCGTGTCCTGCGTTTTACATTGTGACAGAATGATGACATCATCGGTGCCCAGGCTTCTGGGTTCCACCTGATCTGGAACCATGACAGCAGCGTCGTTCCGCGGATCTACACACATCACACAATCTGGCCTTGGCCCGGTTCCATGTAGAACTTCAGACCAGTTCCATGTAGAATCTCAGGCCAGTTCCATGTAGAGCCTCGGGCCACTTACCTGCAGCAGGGTCGTGGGGCTCAACAGGTACAGAGTCTGATGTGTTTCGCCCTCCAAAACAAACGATAACCACTGCTGTTTTATTCTGAAGGCTGGCCGACAGAACCTCCGCTGCTGCTGCACGTGACGTGCCGCTGCCTTGACTCAGCTCTGGCGGTGCATCAGTCGGCGTGCCAGCGCGCTCCGGGGAGCAGTCGGATCGCAGTTGAGCGGCGCGAGGATGGCAGCTGAAGATGCCCACTAACGGAAACAACGGCGGGAAAGGAGCGAACACCAGCGCTGGGACCTGCTCCGGGAGCGGGAGCGACTCGCTCTATGTCCCGGCCATGCAGAGAGCCCGGCCGGTGACGGTGACGGTGTCCGCGGTGAGCCTCGCGCTCAGCGTGCTGTCCCTGCTGCTCCTGGTCACCGCCATCTCCACCGACCACTGGTACGAGACCGACACCCGGAGACACAAGGACAACTGCGACCGTCACGGATCCGACTCCAACGACCAGAAGAACCGGGAGATGCCCATCTACCACCTGCCGTTGGTGGACACCGGCAGCGGCGGCGCCCGGCAGCGGGACGTGGCGCTGATGAAACCCGTTCATGTGGGCAGCAGAGAGGAGGAGCTGCTGGAGAACTGGCGGGCCATCCTCGGGATGGGCATCTTGGAGACCGAGTGCGGCAGGCCATTGTTCTCCACACACTCCGGCCTGTGGAGGAAGTGCTACTTCAAGAGACTGGACCTGGACATCGACAAGCTGATCGACCGGGGTCAGACACACACAAAGACACACACACACACACTAAAACAATGATTGCGGTTCATGTGAAATTGATATTTGGATTGTGGACAAAAACATGTTAAGCTGTAGGTTTTGGTTGGATGGAGGACCCAGGGACAGACCCTGGTCTGGGTCTCTGTCTGGGTCTTCAGCCGGGGAGTCCGTCAGTGCTGGTCCAGGGCCCTGTAAAGCCACGTTTCTACCAAGCAGTACTGTGCAGTTCAGTTCGGTACGGCACACTTGGGAAAGGTAAGATCATTACAACCATGCGTACGTAAGTAGTGTGACATCATAGAAACGTGACATAGTGTGTCCCAACGAAGAAACAAAGGAATTAATGGAAGACATCTGGCATTTCGGACGTTTATCACACAAAGTAGACAGGCAGTGTTTGAGAAAAGGCTGCACGCTATCAGAAGAAAGACGGCCTAACCGTTTCAGGGAAGTGACCATTCTGTCAACCAATCAGCGGAATGCAGTGGGTGTACCCCTCTCTTTATAGTACAGATTAGCTCTGGTTGGTACCCCAAGCCAAGGGTGACAATCCTGGCACCGTACAGTTTGCTATCTAAGAGTACCATTCACAGCTTTTGACCATGGAAATTCAAAATGTGTATCATACCAAACCGGACTGAACTGTACTGCTTGGTGTAAATGGGGCTAAAGGTGGCCCAGTTCTCCTAAGGGAGAACCAGTCCACAGCTCTGTGCTCAGTGTCATGTGTACGTCCAGCAGGGATGGCTGCTGTAACTGGGCGGAGCCCCCCTACGTTCTGCAACAAAGCTGAGGAAACTAGTGTTCAAATAACTCAGAACAGATTTAATTTAAGTTTTGGTGGAACTTTGAAAAGCAGCAGCAGCGAACATTTCCAGGAAAAACTCAGGATGTCCTTAAATGTGTGAATTCTTTACGGAGCAACATGTTCAGTCAGCTTTCACTCATTTTCACAGCGATAGTGAGGTGTCAAGTCCCGCTCCCGTCATTTACTGATCATTTGGTTAATTTCAATCAGCCCACAGACTTCTGACCAGTCACAGTGTTCTCACTTTGTAGAGATGCTGTACCTGCTTATGTGAGGGCGGGAAGGTAAAGAGTTCAGCGATGGCAGCTATGAGAATCAGCCAGGTGGATTTCTGAACACACTTCGCTGTCTATCGAGCAGGACTCGACCCAGAAGTCTCCGGACTTTAGAGACTGTGATTAACCTGTTTGTGTCCTAGAAAGGCCATCGATGTGAGCTTCTTTTCAAACGAGTTAGGGTGTGTCAGACCTGTTCCAGGACTGTCACGTGTTTCACGTGTTTTTAGTTTTCTGCCTGCTGTCTCTCTTCTGCAGCCACAGTTTCTCCTGCTGTGGGTGAATATTTCTGTTGGACACAACATGTTGCACAGCGGCTGTGATAAGTTGCAGCAGGCTGTCTGTTGCTCCTGCAGCTGCAACATGTGTTGTGGTTCCTCCCCATCAGGATCCTGTTCTGATGTCATCACATGCTCTGTCAGTCACTCTTGAATATTTTTTTCAATCAAAGTTTGAAAACTTTGATTAGTGCAGACTCTGCTGATGCTCTGATGCTTTCGAAAACCTGACTGGAAAACTTGAAATAAGTTATTAGTCTGTAGAAAATCACATAGCTGATTTGCTACCACTTTCTCTAGGACTTTAGGCATAAAGGGAAGGTTAGATGTTAGTCTCTAGTTTCCCAGAACCTCAGGGTCAAGTGTTGGCTTTTTAACAAGAGGCTTGATTACAGCTACTTTGAAGGACTGTGGTACGTAGCCTGTTATCAGGGATGAATTAATCATGTCTAAGAGGAAAGTGCTGATTTGGGGTAGTGTGTCTTTAAGTAGTTAAGTAGGAATGGGGTCTAGAATACATGTAGCTGGTCTAGAAGAAATAATTGTTGAGATTAGTTGCTCAAGGTCAATTGGTGTAAAACTATCTGTTGCTGTAGCTGCCTCCAAGACCTCTTTGTTCAGAGAGAGGTCCGTGCCAGTTGAGGATGGTTGTTATAGATAATTATAAATGTTTATCAAATCAAATCAAATCAAATTTTATCTGTACAGCCCAAAATCACAATTTACACATTATCTCACTGAGCTTTGACAAACTGTACAGATGTAACATCCTCTGCCCTTATCATGAAAAATCTTAAAACATTTAGCCAACCAGCACCTTTATCCCCTATTTACTAATTCATCTAATCAAAATATGTAGGAATTAGCACATTTTATCTTGGACGTCGATAATTTCCCAAAGTTTGTAGACCACTGCTGTCAGTGCAGATAGTTCAGGCAAGTGTTGCACTGGTTCCAGACCAGTCTCAGGAGACTGGTGTATGGGTATTCAGGGTTTGGACTGGTCTGGTATAGACAGGGTGTGTTGGATTAGACTGTTCTCAGACCAGTCTTCAGTCTTGTTTTGTTCTGGTTTTCCCCCGACCTGTGAGCAGCTGACTTTAGTAAAAAAGAAATAAAAAACTTTGCGTCACTGTGACGTCTGTGGTTAGTGTCTCTGGCAGCCAGTTCACCTGAACCTTGGAGGTCCAACTGATGGTGAACAGAGAGAATCTGGACACAACAACACTGACCACACATCAGATTATAACTGTCCAAATCACATCAGGGTACGTTCCACATCATCACTCTGTATTCGACTGCAATCTGACCTCAGATCAGACCAGATTAGTCGATTCCTGCAGGGACCACCAGCCAGCAATTACAGAGACGGACAAGACGACTCCCAGCTCACCTGTCTGTTACCTGACTCACCCGGATCACCATCTCTGCAGGTATTGCTGATCGCTGCACAGCTGTCAAGTATCACTTCTCTCAGCCCATCAGACTGAGGAACATCCCTCTGAACCTGACCAGGACCATCCAGCAGGATGAGTGGCACCTGCTGCGTGAGTACACACTCACACACACACACAAGGTCTGAGGCCCAGGTTATTTCCTGTCTTGCTCTCTCGGTTCTTGTCCCTCCCTGTGATTGTGTTACCCCCACAGCTGTGAGTGTGTTTGAGTGTGGGCTCTCTTTGTCACGATTCCTTGTTTTTCTTTTGTTTCTCAGTGGTTTATTTTATGTTTATGTTTTTACTGTTAATACATGTGATACACTCATGTTTACAATGTGCATTTACAAATAAATCACAGATTACCTGCTTTTCTTGTTCTTGGATCTTGATTTTATGCTGGCTGTGTGTTTAAGGAGTGGTCACAAGTAGCTGTGTGTCAGTAGAATGGCAGTTCTGCAGGATGTGGATCTCCTCCCAGCAGGAACGTCAGTGTCTCCTGATTGTCACAACATCACGTCTTCCCTCAGCACCGTGGACCTGATTTTTTTTCTGGACTCCCGCGTTCACAGCAGATTAACCGATATCTCAGAGTCCTCATCATCAGCCACAAGGTGTCCCTGTGCAGCAGACGGGCCCTCTCCCCCAAAAACTAGTAATATGAATAATTCTGTCAATAATTTCATGCAGTTAATCTTCATTGGGTCGTCCTGTCGGGGCTCTGAAGGGTCTGAGTGCTTCCACACACAGCAACATTGCTGCGACATTGCGACTAATCCTGTATGAACATTAATGGATGACATCAGTAAATTTTAGTCAAACAAACTTCCTGCGCTCACATTGGGGACAGGGCAGGAGTGTTAATTCACAGAAAGAAAATAGGAGTGGGGACAAAGAAAAAGTAAAACAGAAAACAACACATAATTTACATAATTGGCCAGTTCGTAAATGTTCATTTTTTGGACGTCTTCATTCAGTTGCTCTGCTGGTGTCTGCAGGCCTGTTCTCTCTGATAACTGTGGCCATATTTTGTGAATATTAATGTGTCACCTCATCACGTGTTCAGTTAAAAGCTGTTGCTCACTTCGCGAGAAATTTGCCGTCAGTCTCACCTATTTTCTCTTCAGTAATTCTGTGATCGACCCTGTGGTCTCCAGCCGTCCTGACGTAGTTGCACCTTTTCGTCCTGCTGACAGACCTGCAGCTGATTGGACCAGGATGAGCAGATCACACCAGGTCCAGAATGCTTTGTTTCACGTGTCCCGTCTCTGAATCCTGCTTTTGTGCAACTCCCCTCATGGCTGAGTAGCACAAGTCTAACGGTTCTAGCTCATGACTGATTATTGACCCTTTGGAATTAATCATCCATTTATTGCTCAATTTGATTTTTGATTCTTTTTTCACTGTTATGATTTGAATTGTTAATTTTTTTTGAAAAATGAGATTTAAGACAAATTCCATCCATCCATCCATTTTCTACCACTTATCCTGTTAGGGATAGCGGGGGGGGGGCTGGAGCCTATTTCACCATCTTCGGGCGAAGGGTTAAAGACATATTATTTAAAGACACCTTGTCTTTAAGACAAATTAAAAATGAAAAAAGTCCTTTTTATTTCTCAGACAAAAGTGATAAAATGCTGTAATTGTCTTCATTAACTTTATGTCAGGATGAGGGAGGTTAGAAACTGTGAGCAGTGCACATTTCCACGTGTTGTACAAAGTTTTGAGGCATTTTCAGGCAGAAACTGAGACGTTCACTGTGTCCCCGGCCGTCTCAGACAAAACTACAAAGTCCTGAGACACATTCAAACGAAGCAACGGGATGCTGCACATTTCTTCGTCAAACTGAAATACCTTTGATGTCTCATAGTTTTAAAGAGATAGAAGTGATTGTATTAATCCCCGTGGGGAAATTAATTTGTCACAGCAGCAAGGATGTTCAGGTACAGAACCAATGGGACATATAACAGTATAAAGTATTAAAGTATAGAATAAAAGTAGAAAACTATAAACAGTATAGGCAGTTGTAAAAATATAACAATATATGCAGAAATTGTGCAGTGCAGAGTTTATTATTAACAAATCACTTAATGACCAAGTGAATGAAGAATCCAAATAAAAGAAATGTCTCCAGATAAACACAGAGGCTCACCTCCAAGGCTCTCACACTGGTTTCTGCCGGCAGGGCTGTAAATCCTCCCCTCAGTTTGCTCTGGACTCGTAAAGAACCAGTGTGTGAACCTTAGCAGCCCTTAGTGCTGAGGGAGTAGAATGCATGCAGCAGAGCGCTGCCCAGCTGATCCCTCCCTCTCCAAGCGCATAGCAGAATTGGTAACGTAGGTAAACAAACTTCCAGCAGATTGCTGACAAAAAACTCCTAGTACTCCTGCATGTCACCTTTTACTGCGGTGAGTCGTATTCGTTGGTTGTATTTCATTGCGGCTGCAGTATACAAATGCAAAGGCTTTTTGTCTGTTCTCAGCCACTGTAGTAACGTTGTGGTGCAAGACGGCGCTCTCTGTGGAAAAATGACCCACTTCCATGTAACTATAAATTTGTCCTTCAAGATTTACATAAACACTGTGATTTTTTATTTAAGTTGATTAAAGCCTGATGTTTACACAGTGACAAACATATGACATGTTTGCAGATAGATATTTTTAAACTCTACACTTTGGGCCTTTAAGCTTCGAAGCTTCTCGCTGTGGTGCCGTTTAACAGGCTGCATCATGCTGGTTGGGATATTCATGTAGTTTAATACCTTCATACAATATTTGCCAGTTTTTGTCTCGTCGGTTCTCATTTCACCACTTTCATTTTTAGTCTTTGGGAAGACAAAATTCTCTTGTTGTTTGTCTTTACCTGCTGCCATGTTGCTGTTGTTTACTCCCTGGTTGCTATGCACATGTAAAGCAAGACCACAGTGTACAGCGTCGGCACCTCCTGTTGGTTAAAGTGTGAGTCTAATGTATGAGTGACATTAATTTATTGAATTTTTTGGGGAATTGCAGAGAATCTATATATTCTTATTGATTTCTACCACCCCAATTACCAAGAGAGTGGGACGCTTTTTAAAATGTAAATAAAAAAACAGATGCAATGATTTGCAAATTCCATAAACCGATATTTTATTCACAATAGAACATAGGAAACATCCTGAATGTTTAATGTAAGAAAAGGCTGTCCCTCTTAACAGCTCTGTACATGTGTGGGAAGGGAGGAGACCATTAGCTGGAGTTTTGGGAGAGGAATCTTGTTCCATTGTTGTCTGATTCTAACTGGGTCTTCATTGCTGGATTTCTTGTTTCACGATGCGCCAAACGGTCGGTGTCTGGACTGCAGGCAGGCCAGTTCAGCGGCCGGACTCTTCTTCTGCGACGCCCTGCTGCTGCGATGGAAGCAGTATGTGGGTTAGAGTTGTCTAGCTGAAATATGCAAGGCCTTCCCTGAAGGAGATGTTGTCTGGATGGGAACGTGTTGTTCTAAAATCTCTGTATACTTTCCAACATTGATAGAGCCTTTAAGTGCTTCATCTGAAGGATTCTGGACTTCTTCTCGGTTTTGCAGAAGTTTCCCCTCTCATCCGAAAGGCTTCTTGGCACAGATGTGTAAGCTGGCCACTAATGCAACTCCACACCATCAGAGATGTGCGCTGATAACAAGCCAGATGGTCCCGTTCCTCTTTAGTCCGCAGGACACGGCGTCTGCGGTTTCCAAAAAGAATTTCAGAGTTTGGTTCATCTGACCACAACAGTTTTCCATTTTGCCTCAGTCCATCTTGAATGAGCTTTGGCCAAGAGAAGACGGTGGCTTTTCTGGATCTTGTTCACATGTTGCTTCTTTTTCACATATTACAGCTTTAACATGGCGAACTGTGTTCATGGACAGTGATTTCTGCAGGTGTTCCTGAGCCCTGCAGTGATTTGCAGTACAGTGAATAAAATATGGGTTCATTTGTTTACATTTTACACAGTGTCCCAACTTTTTGGGTGTTGGGGTTGTACATGATTATAGAGTTGAGATTTCTTGCTTGTCCTCCTTCATGCAGGTGACTGGTTGACATGGAAACATTATGTAACATTATTAAAAAACAGTTACTATGGCAACATGCTCCATGCATCCTCATTTACTTCTGACAGCTTCTGTGTGTGTCTGTGTGTGCGTGTGCATGCATGCATGTGTGTGTGGTCCCTCAGACCTGCGGCGCATCACGGCGGGCTTTCTGGGCATGGCAGCAGCAGTCCTGCTGTGTGGGAGCATTGTGGTGTCAGTCGGCTTCTTCTGGGAGGAGAGTCTGACGCAGCATGTCTCCGGACTGCTGTTCCTCATGGCAGGTGAATGGCCTGAGCTTACTGAAACTACACCTGCAGCCCTGTTTCCATCAAGCAATGCGGTTCATTGTTTTGCATTCCCATTGTTAAAAGCTGTGAATGGTCCCCTTAAAAAGTGAATCGCACAGTCCCGTTTGTCACCCTTCACTGGGGGTATCAAACACAGCTAAACCGTACCATAAAATGGGGGCTACATCCACTGCAGTCTGCTGATTGGTGGACAGAATCGTCACTTCTCCTTGCGGTATGCAGCCTTTTCTAAAACAGAGACTTTGTGTGGTAAACAACCGACGAGAAACAACAGGAAATGCTGGATGTCCTCCATTGTTTCCTCTGTTACAGTTTCTTCATTGGGATACACTCTGTCGTGTTTCTATGACATCGTGCTACTTGCGAAGCTGCCGTGTTCTGGTTAGGTTTACTGAACTGAACCGTACTGCTGGGTGGAAAACGTTGCTTACTACTACTACTCATTTACACTCACATTACACTGAAAAGCCAAGTGTTAGCTACTATACCACTACTATTGATCTTACTGTACCATTACTGCTAACGCTGAGATACCACTGCTGCTGATACTACACTATAATACTATTCTGGTCTCTGATCTGTCTCTGGTCTGGTCTCCTCAGGGATTTTCTGCACCATCTCTCTGTGTACGTATGCAGCCAGTGTGAGCTACGACCTTTCCAGAAACCCTCGCTTCATCTACGGCCTGCCAGCTGATGTGGATCATGGTTACGGCTGGTCTATCTGCTGTGCCTGGGCGAGTCTGGGTCTGACCGTGGCTGCCGGCTGCCTGGGAACCACATTTCCCTTCCTTAGCCAGGCCGGAGCTCTGCATTCCAAAACCACCCGCCAGTCGTCTGTCTGAGACGCCGACTGTCAGTCACAGCTAGGAGGAGGAGCGATCAGAAACCTGGCTGCATCAGTTTCACGTGACCCGGATTCTGGACAGACTGGACAAGGGGTCCAGGTGCAGTCAGTTCAATTCCTTATTGTAAAAAGTTCAATAAGTCACAAGTTTAAAAACAGTGTTTGTAGGACAGAAGACACACACACTTGTTTTGTGAAAACACAGGAAACAGTTTCTTGACACTGATTCTTGAGGATTTGGTTAGAATAAAAAAACATTACACTATTTTAATTTTTTCTTAAATGACATGTTTTTATCATTTTCGTCGACAACAAATCTGACAACAAGCATAAAATATCAGTAAGTATTGTTGAAAATTCCCTGATTTTAGTTTTAAACATGTTTCATTTCAGCTGCTGTAAATATTACATAATTTAATGTGTATATTTCTCAGTGATAATGAAATTGAAGTGGTAATGTCTTTGTCTCAGAACACCTGACTTGTTTCATTTCACCAGCAGGCGCATAATTCATAAAATTCTGGACAAACATGAAATAAATAAAACCAGCTCTAATTGCTTCAAATAGGAAAACATGTTTCATTTTCAACCAAAGCCTCAAGAACCAGTGTCCCCACCCCTCTCCCACTCCCTCTCTGATTAGCTGGACATTGGAGAACCTTGCGATATCACAGGTCAGAGTTCCCAAGTACATGAATGAGACGGTAACAGAGTCTCTGTACAGACTTTTACACCAGGATCAGAAGCAGAACCAGCACTGATGTGGATCCGTATGGAGTCGGGAATTACTTCACTTCACCTGATTGGTTGAATTTGATATCAAATGTCAGGATCCTCCCTTCACACCTGGTCTATCTCTGTACAACCCTAAAACATGGTCCAGGTCCAGGTACTGGGCTGGAAACCAGAATGCCTCATTAAATAGAATGAGAAGACAGCAACAACATTGGCAGGATGTGGAGGTCTGGACCAGAGCAGAACAGTGGTGGTCTTCTGGCTGAGACCAGAACCTGAATATCCAGATCTGCATGTCTAACCTTAGTGATTCTTTGAACTCTCAGCAGTTTGCTGAGGATTTATAAGCACATCGGTTGTTACCAGGGTTCCAGAGCACAACGTAACATTTCAGTGTTTGACTGAAAGTTCGTCTTTCCTCAATTTATCTTGAAAATCCCTGAAACTCCTCGGCCACATTTTGGAATACTGGAAGTCCAATATAAGATATGAATTATGTCACAAAACAGGTTAATGGGTCATTCTTGTTGCATGTAGATATCAATGAGAAGTTCTGTCTGAAGAACAGCTGTACCAGTAATTCAATATTTTATGTATTTTTTATTAGTATGATAATTGGCAAACACCACAACATCAGCTAATCTTCCAGAGGTCAAACAGTATTTTCAGATGAACATCTTCATTGAAAATTTAATCATCTGAAATTTGAACACATTTCGGGTGAAATGTGTTCAATGTGGTCCTCAGTCTAGATGGCATTTTATCTGATACGTGTTAGTGAAGGACTTTATTTAGACATCGGTCCGCGAGCTGACTCTAGCTCATTCAGGAACATGTAGTGAAGGTGGAACACTTACAACGGAACATCTCAACTACATGAAACTCAAAGTACAAACACTGGACCTTGAGTGCTCTGAGGTCAAATCAACAGCCTTCTCACACTCAGGAGGTCTGGATACAACTGGGTGATCCAGGTCTGTTGTTTGATTTGTCAAGTGACTGACTGTTGAGTTCCTGCAGCAGGCCCTGTCCCATCCAACAGATCAAACTGATGGTGGCGTGATGTCATGTCATGATGTGGTACCCTTGAGACGCCCCCTGCAACCTTCTGCTGTCCTCACATCTTCAGAGGCCTTCTAGAATCTTCTGTTGACTCTAATTCTGCATCCTGGCCCTCTGTCCTCTCCCTGATCTCTGTCTGATACCTTCCTCACTGGAGAGCAAGACAAAGACTGGACCCAAAGAAAATTGAGTAAATGGGGATGCAGGGAAGCGAGTTTCAAAGTCAGTTCAGCCAGGAGCAAACCTGTGATCAAAGGGGCATGGGTACTGGACAAAATGGGGTCAGGTATGGAATCAAAATGGATAACATGGGGTCAGTACAGGAGTAAAGGGGAATAGGTATAGGGTCAGAAAAGGACGACACCACGAGTGCACGTGGCCAGGTTGTTGACAGTCTGCCAATTAACATGTAAAAGGGCGGCACAGTGGTGCAGTGGTTAGCGCTGTCGTCTCACAGCAAGAAGGTCCTGGGTTCGATTCCCGGGTCAAGGTGTTTCTGTGCAGAGTTTGCATGTTCTCCCTGTGTCTGTGTGGGTTCTCCGGCTTCTTCCCACAATCCAAAAACATGCAAACTGGGGGTTAGGTTAATTGGTCACTCTAAATTGTCCATAGCTATGGATGGTTGTTTGTCTCTATATGTCAGCCCTGCGATGAACTGGCGACTTGTCCAGGGTGTCCCCGCCTTCGCCCGAAGATGCTGAGATAGGCTCCAGTCCCCCCCTGCGACCCCTAATCAAATCAAATCAAATTTTATTTGTATAGCCCGAAATCACAATTTACACATTATCTCACTGGGCTTTGACAAACTGTACAGATGTGACATCCTCTGCCCTTAGACCCTCGAACCGGGTGAGGAAAGACTTAAAAAAACCCTAAACAGGGAAAATAAGAAACCTCAGGAAGAACCACAGAGGAGGATCCTTCTTCCTAGGACGGACAGACGTGCAATAAATGTCACTTGTACAGAACACAAAAACATGATAACAACAGTTCATTTAGAATGTATAAAACATCCATGAGTCCCAGAGTCTGTGGATTCTATGAGTCCGGATGTATGGAAAGTCTAGTGATCCAGACGCAGGTGGACTCTGTTGGTCCAGGAGTCATTGTACTCCATGTAGGAAGATCTGGGTGTTGCTGAGTCCAAGAGTATGTAGAATCTGTAAATCCAGGGATATGTGAAGTGTAGTGGTCCAGAAGCAGGTGTAGTCTATTGATCCAGAAGCCATTGTGATCTGTGGGTCCCGATTTGCACTTGGAAATCCAGCCTAGGATCCAAGTCACAGGATCCAAGTCACAGGATCTCCTTTCCTAATGTGGCCAGGGGGCATCAGGCAGGACCACAGCAGCACCTCCCACCGCGACCTAGAAAAACCTGCAGGATGGTAAAGCACAACGACTCCGGGGAAGAAGTAAAGTTAGTGTAAGGATATGGACATTTACAGGAGCAGAGAAGGAGTCGGAGTCAGAGGGGGGAGAGAAGAAAGCTCAGTGAATCATGGAGTGTTCCCCCAGCAACCTAAGCCTATAGCAGCATAACTAAGGGCTAGATAGGCCAGCCTTAACTATAAGCTTTATCAAAAAGGAAGGTTTTAAGCCTACTCTTAAAATCAGAGAGTGTGTCTGCCTCCCGTACCAAGACTGGAAGATAGTTCCACAGGAGAGGAGCTTGATAGCTGAAAGCTCTGCCTCCCATTCTACTTTTGGAAATTCTTGGGATCACCAATAACCCTGCATCCTGGGAGCGTAAGGTTCTGGATGGGCGATAGGGTACTATGAGCTGTTCAAGATAAGATGGTGACTGACCATGAATAGCTTTGTAGGTGAGAACAAGGATTTTAAATTCTATTCTGAATTTAACTGGGAGCCAGTGCAGAGAAGCCAGTATGGGGGAAATATGGTCTCTGATATTAGTTCTAGTCAGTACACGCGCTGCTGCATTTTGGATTAACTGAAGAGTTTTTAAAATTTTGTTAGGGCAACCTGAAAATAAAGAATTACAGTAGTCCAGCCTGGAAGTAACAAACGCATGAACTAGTTTTTCTGCATCTTGTTGAGACAGGATGTGCCGGATTTTAGCAATGTTACGGAGGTGAAAGAAGGCGGTCCTTGAAATCTGTTTAACATGTGATTTAAAAGACAGCTCCTGGTCAAAGATAACACCCAGGTTTCTGACAGTGGTGCTGGAGGCCAAGGCAATGCCATCCAGATTAACTATGTTGCTGGATAATGAGTCTCTAATGTGTTTGGGGCCCAGCACAATGACTTCAGTTTTGTCAGAGTTTAACATTAAAAAGTTATGAAACATCCAGTTTTTAATGTCCTTAAGACATGACTGTAGATTAGCTAACTGATGGGTTTCATCTGGCTTCATTGATAAGTATAGTTGTGTGTCATCTGCATAACAGTGAAAATGTATGGAGTGCTTTCTAATAATTTTACCTACAGGAAGCATATATAGAGTAAATAGTAATGGTCCAAGCACAGAACCTTGTGGGACTCCATGACTAACCTTGTCATATCTTGATGATTCATCATTAACATGAACAAAATTATATCTATCAGATAGGTAGGACTTAAACCATCTTAGAGCAGATCCTTTAATGCCAATTTGGTGTTCCATCCTCTGTAGTAAGATGTGATGATCGATAGTGTCAAAAGCTGCACTAAGATCTAATAAGACTAGTATAGAGATAAGTCCTGCATCAGATGCAGTGAGGAGGTCATTTGTAACTTTTACCAATGCCGTTTCTGTGCTGTGATGCTTTCTAAAACCTGACTGAAACTCTTCAAATAGACTATTATACTGAAGAAAGCCACATAGTTGTTTCGCTACTGCTTTCTCTAGAATCTTTGAAAGAAAGGGGAGGTTGGATATTGGTCTATAGTTGGCTAAAACTTCTGGGTCTAGGGTAGGTTTTTTTAGGAGCGGTTTAATTACAGCTACTTTAAATGACTGGGGCACATAACCTGTTACAAGGGATAGATTGATAATGTTTAGTAGTGGATTTCTAATTAGGGGTAAAACCTCTTTGAGCAACCTAGTAGGTATGGGGTCTAGTATACAGGTTGATGATTTAGATGAAGATAATGTTGTCGTTAGTTCCTTAAGGTCAATTGGATGGAAGCTTTCCAAACACACATCAGGACTAATAACAGCCTCTATAATTCCTGTTGCTGAACTGGAATCTGTGGAGTGTAGGATATTTTCTCTGATAAGTCTAATTTTATTATTGAAGAAGTTCATAAAATCATTACAGGTGAGGGCTCTAGGAATGCATGGTTCAATAGAATGATGGCTCTCAGTCAGCCTGGCTACAGTGCTGAAAAGGATCCTGGGCTTATTCTTGTTTTCTTTTATCAACGCTGAATAGTAGTCTTTTCTTGCTCGGCGAAGGGCCTTCCTGTATACTTTAAGGCTATCCTGCCAGGCCATGCGTGACTCTTCCAGTTTAGTGGAACGCCATTTCTTTTCAAGTTTATGAGTTTTCTGTTTTAACTTGCGAGTGTTAAGATTATACCACGGAGCTAGTCTCTTTACTGGTTTTGTTTTCTTTTTAACTGGGGCAATGGAATCGAGTGAAGCACGTAGAGAGCCGGCAGTGAAATCGGCAAGGTGATCAAGCTGGGAGGGGCTAAATTTAAGATATGACTCCTCTGTTATTTTGGGATATGGCACTGAAATTAATGCAGAGGGAATAATTTCTTTAAAATTTTCAACAGTGTCCTCAGATATGCATCTGCTATAATAACTAGTGACTCTTGGTTTATAGTTGATGAGCAGAAATTCAAATGTTAGAAGATAATGATCTGATAAAAGCAGATTTTGCGCAGAGACATTTAAATGCTCAATTTCAATGCCATATGTCAGAACAAGATCAAGGGTGTGATTAAAAGTGTGTGTTGATTCTTGTACACACTGACAGAAGCCGAATGAATCTAATAGTGAGAGAATGGGATAAGCGGTAGAAAATGGATGGATGGATGGAACATTCCCTGTAGACAGTGTGGACTGATCATCCCTGATACCCTCTGCTACCCCCTGCAGGACAGCACCACAGACACTGCAGGGGGTATGAGCAGATAAACCCCCTAATATCCCATCATGCCATCTTACACTCTACATGTTCTGCTAATACCTGGACCCTGTGCTGCCCTCTGCTGGACTCTCCAGATGTCTCTTCTGATTGTCAGCTGTAAATAAACAAAATTAATGCCCTCCAACTTCTTCTCTTCTACACTGATTTATTATTTACTGATATATTCAGTATAAATATATGAGACGTTCTCTGGTGCAACATGAGCTGCCACTGTGGTTCTCCGGGTTCTTCTCTCTTGTTAAACACATCACTTCTTATCGAAGACACGTTTGTTCAGCAGTTTGAGGTTGTATTCTCTGTTGACATGGCCAGTGGCCCTGACATGCAGACCTGTGGATTTCAGATCCCTGAAAGCAGCATCAGTGAAGTTCTCCGCTGTCAACCGATGAACCTTTCTGAAGAGCAATCAGTGATGCCATGAAACACTTTGATGAGCCACATTCCTACTGAACAATGTCGTACTTGAACCCAACAGTTTTGATATAAAACCAGGAGAGGTTTTAGTGTCTAGCTTGAATTTATAAAATTGTAGATTTTTTGTTTATTTCTGAGCTTCTCCCCAGTTTAAAAACAGCAGAACTGAGATAAAAGAACATGACATAATTTCTTGTCATAACCCAATCAGAACTTTGAAAATTTCCATGCCTATTAAATGTGATAATTGTTTCTTTTCTTTAACTTTGATCTCATTATATTCAAATATAGTCAAAAATTTAATACTAGTTTAATATTCAAACATTCTTGTCAAACACTGACAGCCCCTTAGTATAAACAATATTAATATAATCATACAAAATACTAGAAAGGCTCAGAATATAAACAACCTTTTGATCAACCTCTCATACTTTTAGCTTAAATGAGGCATATTTGCCTAAAAGTCAAACACAACAACCTGTCCCCGCACTACACATTGAAGGGGCGTGTCAAGTAAGTAAATTTTTGTTTGTGACTCGCCAAATCACAACACAAGTCTGAAAATGCTTTTCATGAAAAACAGGTGGAGACACTCTCATTTAGACCCAACAGTCCAACCATGAACAGCTCATTGTGACAGTGATGAGGGAAATCTGCCTTTAACAGGCAGAAACCAGCAGCCACTGGCTCAAGGTGGATGGCCCTCTCTACTGTCCAGTTTTATATAAGACGCCCCTACTGGGGACTCCTTTGTTCTACAGGGGAAGTTCTTCATTCAAGTGGGCAATGACAGCATGATCTGTAGGGGTGAGAATGGGAAAAACGCCCAATCTGAACTTGAGTGGTGTTCAGTTGTTGGACTTGTGTGATAGCCACAATTTGTCCATAAGTAACACCATGTTTAGACGAAAAGGTGTCCATAACTGCACCTGGCACCTGAATACCCTACATTTCCCATCACTGATCCACTTTATAGTATCAGCTGATATGCAGCCCTATGTTCTGGACACTTGGGTGACAGACAGGAGCAGAGCTGTCAACTGATCACCACCTGGTGGTGAGTTGGATCAGGTGGCAGGGGAGGATTCTGGATAGACCCGACAGGCCCAAGCAAATAGTGAGGGTCTGCTGGGAACATTTGGCAGAGGATCCTGTCAGAATGCTCTTCAACTCCCACCTATGACACAGCTTTACCTGCATCCCAGGGGAAGCCAAGTGGACCATATTCCGTGTCGCTTTTGCTGGGGCAGCTGTTTGCAGCTGGTGCCAGTTGTGACAGTAACCTAAGAACCAGCTGGTGGACACCAGAGGTGAAGGGGGCCATTAAGCCTAAGAAGTCCTAGAGGGCATGGCTGGCTTGTGGGACCCCAGAGACAGCTGACAGCTATAGGTATACCAAGTAATGCTCGGTCAGTGGACAGGGCAAAAACTTGGGTGTGGGAGGAGTTTAGTGTGGTCATGGAGCATGACCACA
>KV751323.1:67094-74594 GCA_001698575.1 Mola mola | reverse complement strand
TTGCAGTAAACAGCGACGTTTAGAGTAAACAGCAATATTTATTGCAGGAAACAGTGATTTTTTTATAGTAAACAGCAACATTTATTGCAGTAAACAGCGACGTTTATTGCAGTAAACAGAAAAATATATTGCAGTAAACAGTGATGTTTATAGTAAACAACAAAATTTATTGCAGTAAACAGTGATGTTTATAGTAAACAACAACATTTATTACAGTAAATAGTGATGTTTATAGTAAACAGCAACATTTATTACAGGAAACAGTGATTTAAGTGGTTTATTCGAGTAATGCCCACAGTCGTTCTACGAGAGGCCTGTTTGCTGCTCTTTTGTGTGTTTGTGTGTATGTTCACCTGATGACATCACTCTGAGGCTAAGCTTTGATTGGTCTGTTTGCTTCTACTTTCCAGCTGATGGAGGCTGCAGTGACATAATGAGGTGCTGTCAGACTGATCTCCCGTGACCCTAACCCTGCCCCCTTAGGCTCAGATCAAGTGACTTTGTGTGTGCTGTCGTCCCGTTTGGTGATTTGTTGAGTCAGCTGATTCAATCCAATCAGAGTTATGTGACCAGCAGATGGACACATTCCAATTTCCTAAATTCCCTGACACTGTACCCATGATCAGCTGATCACAGCGAGATCGGTGATCAATCCTGCTGACAGATCAGCTGCAGAGACTTGTGGTGGCGTTTGTCCGCTCATCCTCTCTGTGATGAGATAACAGTCTATGTTTATTCTGAGTGTTATTGATCAGTTATTTGCATCTGATTGATTGATCGAGTCCCAGTTTACTGGCCAGAATGATTGTCAAACAGACATGCTCTCTCTCTCTCTCTCTCTCTCTCTCTCTCTCTCTCCAAGTTTAATCCAGAATCAATGAAAATCTGTACAAAGACCCATGTCATCACTCCGTCATGTTCAGTCAGGTCCAATGAGAGCGCGGCAAAGGGATGTCATGCTGCAGCTGATCAATCAGAGCACAGTAGTGCTGTCAATCTTAATCTGTAAACCAATTCAAATTTCATTCCGTAGTTTTTGTAATATTTGAATTACGTTCGAATTTTTATGCTCAAATTTTAATTAATATTTCCTGTGTATGTCCATAAACAACCGTTGCCGATGCCTTTATCAGCATGTGATTGTTGCACATTGTGTCCAATAGAGGGCGTTCTACATGAAGACATAATAACCACACACACTGCAGCTGTAGCTGTCCAAGCAGAGCACAGTGCAGTAGTGTCAGTTTTCAATCAGCAGTCTACAAGCTTAGACTAGATCCTGGACCAAATCAGTCCTCATGGCTCTGGCTTTGGTTCTGGTCTTCACCTGTGCTCCCCTCTCCCTGTCAGGAGCGTGTTCAGAAGAGTTTTCCTCACCCAATTGATAAGTGGGCGATCGCTGACGCTCAGGCTGCCATCGAGAAGAGGAAGAGGAGGAACCCTCTGGCTCTACCTGTCGAGAAGATCCACCCCCTGCTGAAGGTACACCTGTCTTCATCATCTGACCTGAACAGGAGTCAGCAGTGCTGGCTCGGTGCTCAACGTTTCCCATGATGCTATGTGCTGTCAGGAGGTGCTTGGTTACAAGGTGGACCACCAGGTGTCGGTCTACATGGTGGCCGTGCTGGAGTACATCTCTGCCGACATCCTGAAGCTGGCAGGAAACTACGTGAGGAACATCCGACACTATGAGATCTCCCAGCAGGATATAGCCGTGGCCATGTGTGCTGACAAGGTACACATTCACACATATACTGTATATGCAGAGTTCTCCGCTCCATGGCGGACATGGACATTCAGGGCCAGCACAGAGTTGACGTGGAGGTAGAGGCTGAATGTGAACAGAGGAAGTCATGGGGCTACACACTTATCAGTGAATTCAGTTATTGATTAAGAGAGCGCGAGACACTGCGACGGGTCGCTGTCCTCTCATGTCCTCCAGATGAGCGTCCTGTATCTCACACAGGGGCTAACGCTGGACAAGAGTTGCACGTCTCAGAGGAAAATGTGGCTTTTGACAATGCAGGTCACATGATTGTTAGCACCTGGTGCTATGTCCACTCCCTGAAGCTGGCCTGAAGCTTTTTTGTCTTTCAGAAGGAAAAGAAAATCATGATAATTAATACTGTTAAATTGAAATACAAATGAAATCAGGACAATCAGAATCAGATTTATTAGCCAAGTTTTTGCATACAAACAAAGAATTTGACTCCGTTTCAACTTCGCATTCAATGTACAAAAATAGAGATAAGTCAGGTTTGGTCTCCGCCAAGGCTGCCCTTTGTCACCGGTTCTGTTCATAATTTTTATGGACAGAATTTCTAGGCGCAGCCAAGCGACGGAGAGAGTCAAGTTCGGTGGCCTCCCAATTCCATCTCTGCTATTTGCAGATGAAGTGATCCTGTTGGCTTCATCGAACAGTGACCTCCATGTCACACTGGGACGGTTTGCAGCTGAGTGTGAAGCGGTGGGGATGAGGATCAGCACCTCTAAATCTGAGGCCATGGTTCTCAGTCGGAAAAGGGTAGATTGCCCACTCCGGGTCGGGGTAGAGTCGCTTCCCCAAGTGGAGGAGTTCAAGTATCTCGGGGTCTTGTTCAAGAGTGAGGGGAAAATGGAGCGGCAGATTGACAGACAGATTGGGGCAGCGCGGCAGTGATGCGGACGCTGAAGCGGTCTGTTGTGGTGAAGAGAGAGCTGAGCCAGAAGGCGAAGCTTTCAATTTACCAGTCAATCTACGTCCCAACTCTCACCTATGGTCATGAGCTCTGGGTAGTGACCGAAAGAATGAGATCGCGAATACAAGCGGCTGAAATAAGTTTCCTTCGCAGGGTGACTGGGCTCAGCCTTAGAGTTAGGGTGAGAAGCTCTGACATCCAGGAGAGGCTCAGATTAGAGCCGCTGCTCCTCCGCGTTGAGAGGAGCCAGTTGAGGTGGTTCGGGCATCTGGTCAGGATGCGTCCTGGATGTCTCCCTGGGGAAGTGTTTCGGGCACGCCCATCCGGGAGGAGACCCCGGGGCAGACCAAGGACACACTGGAGAGATTCTATCTCTCGGCTGGCTCGGGAACATCTTGGTGTCCCCCCGGAGGAGTTGGTGGAAGTGGCGGGGGTGTGGAACGTCTGGATCTCCCTGCTCTGGCTGTTGCCCCCGCGACCCGGATCCGGATAAGCGGCAGAAAATGAAACGAAACGAAAGAAATAAGTATAAATAAATATCTAGAAGTCTGTCTCCAGTACAGTGAAGGAGATGATTAGTGTGCTTCAAACAGTAGATACAATGAAGAGATGTGCAAATATGCATTTGAGGTAGAGATGTTATCGCTCTGTGATTGTTTCATCAGAGCGACAGCCTGGGGGAGGAGAGTGTCTCTGTAACGCCTACCAGAGGGGAGGAGTTTAATAAGATTGTGTGCGGGGTGTGAGGGGTCCGCAGAGATGTTACCTGCCTGTTTCCTGACCATGGACCGATACAGGTCATGGAGGGAGGGCAGGTCGGCCCTGACGATCCTCTCTGCAGACCTGATTGTCCGTTGAAGTCTGTTCCTGTCCTGTTGGTGGCTGATCAAAACCAGACATTGATGGAAATGCAGATGAAAGACTGGATGATGGAGGTGTAGAAGGTGATCAGCAGCTTCTGAGAAGTCCAACCTCTGCTGGGCCTTCTTCCGGACAGTGTCCACGTGGGAGGTCCATGGGGTGGGGGGTGGTGTCGGCAGCCTTCTCCTGAAGTCCACTATCATCTCAATGGTTTTGAGCGGGTTCAGCTCCAGGTGGTTCTGACTACACCAGTTAACCAGCTGTTCTACCTCCCGACTGCATGCGGACTCGTCACTGTCCTGGATCAGACCAGAAAGCATATTGTCCCAGCCCAAACAGCAGTCAGACTGCTGGTCCCCATGGAAGTGGCTAGCATCATCATGCCTGCTTTTTACAGGGTGTCTCACCTGGGTGTCTCTAGGTGCTGATGGACATGTTCCACCAGGACGAGGAGGACATCGGCGGCTTCCCTCTGATGGACGAGGAGCCGTCGGCCACCGAGGAGCAGAGTTACTACGAGCTGGTGAGGAATTTCATGTCGGACGGACGAACTTACCTGAGACAGCTTAACCTGCTCATCAAGGTGTTCAGAGAGCCCTTCACCTCCAGCCCCATGCTGTTCTCCCAGCACGTATGTATCAATACCTATCAGTCTGATCACTTGACTGACTGGTCTAATTGCCTATCTGACTGAGCAATCCTATTGCCTGTCTGTGTGTCAGGATGTGGACAGTATTTTCAGCCGGATTGTTGATATCCACGAGGTGACGGTGAAGCTATTGGGTCTGATCGAGGACACGGTAGAGATGACAGACGAAGGCAGTCCTCATCCTCTGGTGGGAAGCTGCTTTGAGGACCTCGCTGAGGTGTGTGTGCGTGTGTGTGTGTGTGTGTGTGTGTGTGTGTGTGTGTGTGTGTGTGTGTGTGTGTGAGTGTGAGTGTGAGAGACAGAGAGAGTGATTAGCTCTGGTTCCATCTGTTGTATGATCTGATTGACAGGAACTGGCCTTTGACCCTTATGAGACATACACTCAGGAGATCCTGCGCTCTGGTTTCCATGAGCACTTCCTGGGTCAGGTTTCTAAACCAGGAGCTGCCTTCCATCTCCAGGTGAGCCCTGCTCCCTAACCTCTGACATCAGGGAACTGCAGGCTCCACCCCCAGAGAGTATTAATAGCCCATTAGCCCCTTAAATCTCTGTTTCCTGTAAAGATGGCTTACCCCAATGTTTCTGGTTGGCCCCCTAATTTCTGGTTGTGGCACTGCTCATAAACCCCTCCTTCTCCATGTTAGTACTAAGTTGACACTATGTTAGTGGTTCAACTGTTCATTTTTCACGTTAAATTGGTTATTAATTAGATATTGCTACTATAAAAAAGGGGTAAAACATCATGACATCACAGCTGAAAGCTGCTTGTGACTGAGTGGGTGGTAATGCAATACCAGAGCTCCACCCCTGATCACCACTGTACCGACTCTGGCTCCAGATGACATCAACAGAACAAGATGACTGTGCCCATATGTGGATATTTTAGCTTCATTTTTGTACAGTTGAAGGAAGTGGGAGATGTGGCACCCGTCTTTCTTTAGGTCAGCATGTGACAGTGATAGACAGAAGGCTAATTTAAAATCAGATTCTGGCTTCTCTTCCCATCAGCTGCGGTTGTGTCTCATGAAATAAAATGTGGCGCAAAAGGGATTCATGCTGACAGGAAGTAAAACTGTTTGTCTCTGTGTTTCTGTCTTCAGTCAATTTGTGAAGGTTTTAAAGAAGCTGTTCAGTACGTTCTGCCCAGGCTGCTGCTCACCCCTGTTTACCACTGTCTGCACCTGTTTGAGATGCTCAAGGTTAGACTGCCACACCTTTAACACGACTGTAACGTTTCTTTCCACACCTGTACCACACACTTCATCCAGGACTGGGACCTGGGACGCTAACCAGGGCTGTAGACCAGTACCATAGACTTTGACAGGGATGGAGACCATGACCAGGACAGTGGATTGGGACCAGGGCTTTTTACCAGAACCAAAGCTGTAAACCAGTCTCTTAGAATGGGAGAGGGCTGTGGACCAGGACCAGGGCTGTACACCAGTCTGAGTGGAAAACCCAGTCTCAGCCTGTTGTCTGCTGCTCACTCGTAGTCAGGCCACTATCCTGTAGACTTGATACTGGTCCGGGACCTGAGCACTTGAAGCTGTACTGGCTAAGGTTAAATCTCTGAAATACCTCCAGTCATGTTAGGCAGATTATTTCAGGGTTGAGGGGATCAGGGGGCAGGAGGTTTATCCTGATCTGGTTCTGATCCTGGACTCTGGAGGAGCAGGATACACAAGCTCAGACCGCATTCTGCTATATTTTACTGAGTCTGTCCACCGCTAGACCTGGACTGAGATTTGGCTAAATCTTAATCCTGCTGCTGTAGCCTCTGTAGATCAAATTGTTCCTCCCTCTGGTTCTGGTTGTGGTTCTGACAATTTTTTGAGTTTCTCCTGTGGACCAACTCTCTCACGCCCTCAACAAGGTCCAGTCCAAGTCCGATCATGCTCTGTCAGAATAACACTGAACTCCGGTCTGCAGTCCTGAAACCAGTATGCAGTGTTTGGGCCTTCATCCATGACTTAATACCTGCCCCTTGACCTCCCTGTTTCCATAGCAACTGGAGGAGAAGAGTGAGGAAGAAGAAGATAAAGAGTGTCTGAAACAGGCCATCACAGCTCTGCTTAACTTGCAGAGCAGCATGGAGAGGATCTGCTCCAGGAGCCTTGCCAAAAGGAGGCTCAGGTATGTCAACGGAACACCATCAGGTGTACATGGAGCAGGTTGGAGCTCCACCGTCTTGATCTTTTATCTCCACTTTTGTAATTAAAAATACTGCAGCTAAAATATCAAATCTTTAATGTAAAGTGGGACTGAGGCTAGATACATGCTAAGCTAGGCTAGCTGTTTCACCCATCCTCCAGAGTTCCTCATTGACGCTTTGTGACTCCTGGAACAGTTTTCAGGAGTCCGTAATTTGCTCCCATGCCTAATAGAAGGGATTCTAGTTGTACTTTAACAGTTTACAGAAAGTACGCTCTAAGATGTGTAACTGCAACACACACACACACACACACAGGAGTTTAGAGTCCAGCCGGTGGGTCTCCTCCCATCCTCCCTGTTTCCCTCTGGACATAAATAGATGGTGGGAGGTGGGTAGAGGAGGGGTGACAGTGTTGGTGGAGGGAAGTGGCGTCAGGACCTGGGCGGTCCTGCTCTGCTGCTCATTGTTCTCTTTATGTTGGAAAGAAAAGAACAGTGAGAAGAAAGCTACTGCTGTCCTTTGTTTAATAAAGTTTCAACTTCTGGAGGACTGGTTCCCTGAACAAGAAGCAGCAGAAAGGAGGGGACAGATGGGTGGATGATTGGCAGGTGGATATGAGGACGTAGGTGATTCCAGTTTCTCCATTCTTTGTGTTGCAGGTGGGTGTTTGAGCTGCAAACTGGAGGCATTGTGTTTACATAGATAGATGTAGTCTGTTGGAGGTTTATGGAGGTAGTTGGAGGCAGATGATTTCGATAGAGGTGGGTTGAGGAGATGGTAGATGTGATAGATGGTGGCCGGTGGAGGTTGTTGGAGCTAGTCGCAGGTAAATGGAAGCAGTTGGAGGAAGTTGAACATAGATGGAGGCTATTTGAAGCAGGTGAATGTGGTGGTTGGAGGTAGATGGAGGCTGTTGTGAAACAGTGTGTTAACATACCTCAGGGGTTTATGCTGTAAACTGATTAGCGAGCCAACTGGTCTCAACTGGCTGTCAAACCAACGCAAAGCTCATGTTTTAGGTTTCACTCAGTTTCCATAAGCTTGTTTGTTTGTTTGTTTGTTTGTGGATGCTCAGACAGACTGTAAACTGCTGATGCATTAAAGAACTTCAGAAGGCATCGTGTGAACTAAAACATTCATGTATTTTCTGTCTGTTCTTG
>KV751323.1:15013-28183 GCA_001698575.1 Mola mola | reverse complement strand
GCCATCTGTAAGATGTAATCTCTCCAGCATGTCTTGGGTCTGCCCGGGTTGTCCTCCTCCTTTGGGGCAATTCCAAAACACAGTTGCAAACTGTCCCAGTGTGAGCTGGAGGTCACTAATGATGATGCCAACAGGACCATGTCATCACGCCCCCAAACCTGAGTCCTTCGGCCACTTGACTGCACTTAAAAGTTATATCCATAAAAATTGTGAACAGAACCAGTGACAAGGGCAGCCCTGGTGGAATCCAATCCTAACTGGGAACAAGTCTGACTTACTGCCAGCAATGTCAACCAAGTTCTCGCTCAAAGGATACAGAAATCAAATAGCCTGTAACAACAAATTGTCCCCCACAGGTCACCTCAAAGGCTACAGCTGTAAGCTTTCTCCAAATCCACAAAAATCATGAACACTGGCAAGGCAAACTCCCATGCTCCTTCCAGCATCCTCGTGTGAGTATAGAGCTGGTCCATTTTTCTACAGCAGGGATGAAAACTACACTGTTCCTCTTGAATCTGATGTTCGACCAACAGCTAGACTCTCCACTCCAGCACCCTGGAGTAGATCTTCCCAGAGAAGCTGAGGAATGTGATCCCCCTACTAGTTGGAACACACAATCTGGTCCCCCTTTTTACAAAGGGGAACCACCACCCCAGTTTGCCACTTCAGAGGTATTGTCATTGATGTCCATGCAATGTTAAAGAGGCTAGTCCACCAGGACAGGCTAAAACATCTAGAGCCTTGAGGAACTCAAGGTGAACCTCATCCACCCCTTTGAATGCCGCAGCTGCGGCGTTCTTTAATAGCCTCACCAATCTTGACCCAAGTGATGGGGGAGCCCACCGCAGATTTCTGCAGCTCTGCTTTCTGAACAGAATATGTGCTGATGAAAATGAGGAGATCCTCAATAGTATTCTATGGAATACTGGAGGACTCCTTTTTCAGCCTGACAGCACCTTTCACCCCTGGTGTCCACCAGCACCTTCAAGGGTTACCACCAGGGCTCGAAACAGCCACCTTGACAATAGTGAACATTCATGTCCCCTCTCACCCCTGGGGTGTGATCGAACCCCTTCTGAAGGTGGGAGTTGAAGACCATCCTGACAGGATCCTCAGCCAGATGTTCCCAGGTTCCCACCCTCACTATTCATCTGGCCTTCTGGGTCCATCCTCCACTGCCACCTGATTTAACTCAGCACTAGGTGGTTAGGGTTGACAGCTCTGCTCCATTCTTCACGTGAGTGTCCAGAACATGACAACAACACGATAAATTAAAATGAAAAGCCAGGACTTTGAGTCTTTCTAGAACCTGGATTCTTTCTACATGGCCGACCCCCAAATCTGGTTTCTGCATCTCAGCCAGATGGCTAACTTTACAGAACCAAACAAAAAGGTCAGTACTGTGAACACCCTCTTCTTTTAGACACTGTATTTTGGTCCAAAAATGAATATATTTAAAGAATAAAAACCTCCCAGAGTCCCTGAAACCACATCTTCGGAAGGTCAAACAGCTGCCTTCACTGAACAAATAAATGAGACAGGGCTTAAGTCAGAGAACAGAAAATACAGTTGACCACCAGATCCGGATCCAGCTTTGGCTATTGTCCCGTGTGCAAGCCTCTACTCTAGGTTGGCTGTCTGCTTTTCAATGAACAGCTTGCACAGGGACCATCAGGTGTCTGTCAGGAAAGACTCTGGGCCAAAATACTCACCTTGGGTGGAAGTGGAGTAAGGGTGGTGAGGAGGGCAAAGACAGTGAGAGGAGAGCTGTGGGTTCTCACGGCAAAATGTTTTAATAGAACATGAACCTGCACTAATGCTCTGTTAGTTCACAGCAATGCTAGTTCATCACAGTCGCAGTGTGGAATTTGTTCTGTTCCAATTTATCTGTTATTTTTCTGTGCGCTAAATGAAACTAAAAAAACACATTTCATGTAATTATTGGAAATGATGATTTATTGCAGAATAATAGAAGGCAAAAACCACGTTCTGCATCATTTGGAAGGAAGAAATTCCTGGAAATTCAGTGGGTGAGTCTACAATATTGTGAATGTCAGACATGTCATTTCCTGTCATGGTGTCATCTGTACCAGACAGAAAAGGTTTTCCACAGTCAGACCAGTAACAGACTCTGTCCTCTCGTTAATTTAGCATTGAACAGTTTAGTTAGATCAGTTGAAAGATGAATTTTCCAGTTTAACCAGTCTGAAGACGTAGTTTCCAGTTACACCAGTTTGAAGATGTAATTTCCAGTTAAACCAGTGCTCTGAAGACGAATGACAGAGCAGCTCCTAATGCCAAACCCAGAGACAGGAAGAAAGCCATGATGGCCCCAGCTGTTTCTGCTTCGTGCGGAAGAACATTCCTGCAGACCAACGAGAGACGTTCACAATCAAACAGAAGGTATTCTTACATGCAAAATGAATTATTATGAATATGTTGCCAAATAGATTTATGTTGGTGTCTTTGTGTCACTTCCTGACTTTGGTCCGAAGCACATGCACAGGCTGGCCAGGTATCCGTTACTGACGGCAAAGAGGATCATGAAGAAGATGAACCAGCCGTCGTGCTGGAAGTAGACGGGCAAGTTGAGACGAGGCTGAACGTTACACAACATGAAGAGCGGGATGAACACCAGACGACTCGCGATCATCACAGGAAGTAACATGTTGTCCTTCTTCGGCTGCAGACATACCGCAGACAGCAGGACAGATCAGACGTGGTGGACGGAGGGGAAAACCTGTTTGGTGTCTCTGTGGGTTAAAAAATACCTGATCCATACTTAATATGTTTTCAATGTGTGATATTATACTCACCCACATACACACAACTGTTAAGCTCCGCCCTCCCCAGTCACACAGATTAAACAGCAGGAAACAGCTGACCGGGATGAAGTACTGCTCTGTAAACAACAACAAATCCAATCACACAGAAAGTTCCTGTATCATCACCATGGTAACTCACAGGTGATCATGAGATGACTCACCCCAGGAGCCTCCGTCAGCCAGGGTGGATTTGACATCGGCTGTGATGGCAGGAAACATACCAATGGTGATGGTGAAGGTGAAACAGACGGACACAGCCAGCAGCCAGATCTGGAGGCCAAAGGTCACTTCTTCATAATGAGTTTAAAAAAATATTTGTGTCTCCTGTCACACCTGCACAGTCACCTGGTTTAATGTTTCCTAACCTGCTCTCATCTCACATCCCCATGTTTTGTCATCCAGGAGATGAGATGAGAACAATGCTACGTCATTTCCTGGTTTCATTTCATTTCCTCAGAGATGCTACCACACACTCGCCTTGCCAACATGACACCCGCTGGCAGGTGATGGATGTTGTAAAACAAGAACTGAAGTGAAACTATAACTTTTAAGATTTTCTATAACATTTGACATTTAATAATGTAATATTGTCAGGTCAAAGTTGAGCTCTGGCTGTCGCACTGGCTCCCCCTTTTGTTCAAACAGTGGAAGGGCAGCTTAGAGTCAACCAGACACTGACATTATCATGGTATGGTTGTACTGGTGGTGACTGATAAATCATGTCGATGATGTACCACTTCCAGGAGGAATGAAAGGAAAAGTTTTTGTTTTTTTTAACTAAAGTAAATGAAAGAAGTTTGTCTGAGTTGTAAGTCAGCTGTAGCTTTGGCTAGGAGACACAATGTGGCGAGACATTGTTTTTAATGCCACAAAACCTCTAACACCAGCTGCCCACCAGGCATCACACTAAGAACAGTAAATGCTTGTGGGCTCAAACAGTTTTGGGAAACAACAGTAATTTTTCACAGATCACTTGAAACAGTCAAAAGGTGTAAATGAAGTGTCATTTAGGGCTCTGCGTAACGTAGTTAAAAACAAGAAGCCGTTTTCGGATGGTGAGGTTGTAAAAGGAATGATGTCCATAGTAGCAAACACCTTGTTCAAAGCCCTTAAAATGACCCACATATCATTGCTGCTGTCTTGGATGACCAGTGCAAACATTGTTGCCGGAAGGTGTTAGCGATGTCCACAAACTTAACTAAACAGCTTAACTGTGACGTGAGCACATGAAAGTGGTTCAGTATTTAGTGTAACAAGACCGTAGACAACAGCAACACAGTGCAGCTAATGGTGTTTTTTTTTTTAGAATGATCAGTAATTTCACCGTAATTGTTGACATTACTGCCCCTGAAGACCACAACCAAGGCGTTTGATATCTGCAATAGCTTGAAGAGATATTTCATGAAATAAAAGGTTCTATCGGAGAACTTGGTATCAGTGACCACAGACGGAGCCCCCAAGATGACTGGCCCTCATTCAGGTTTCTTTGCATGCTGCAGATGCGATCTCAATTTTTTCAGTGACCAATGAATCATCTATCGGCAGCCAGTATGTGCCAAAGTGATGGGTTTTGATCACGTCATGAGCCCGTTCATGAAGGTCCAAGGCCACAAAGCAGGACAGTTACAGTTCTTTTAGAGGAGCTGGTGACCTTTTGTTGCACACAGAGTTTTAATGGCTCAGCAGGGGCAAAGTATTGTAGTGGGTTTTTTTTTGTCACTTGCGGGGTCCAAAGGAGAGGACACCACTATGCTTCAAGACACAGAGTGGATGCTTGAACTTGCCTTTTCTTTCAAACAGAAATCACAGGGAGACTGAATTGTTTGAACTGTGAATTGAAAGGCAAAGTCAAGAATGTTTCTGACATGATCAGAGCTGTGAGTGCATTCAGAGACAGGATGAACATTTTTTCTGAGCATTTGCAATGTAAGAAATTCCTGCCCTTTCTCTTTGAGCAATCAATTCTAAATGACCATGCTCCTGCATCTGGGGCCTTGGGGGGGACTACGACTCTATATGTCTTACTAAATTAAGACATATATTTTATTTGAGAACATTATTTCAAATGAATAGCCCTCCATATAATTCCCCATCCTTCAGGTAGCCTTCAGTCCTTCAGTCCCAAACAGTTTGGAGACCCCTTCTCTAAACCTTCATTTCACATTCTATGAGACCCTTGCCCTCTATCCCCCCTCAATCATACTGTATGCTGTGAAAAACTGTTTCTCAAATGTGGAAGGCATTCTTTGAACCTGGCATTAAAATGCATTTTCTATGATGGGCCTGTGATCGGATTACGCTTTACCACATGAAAGTTTGTTTTAAGGACGGATTGTGAGCCAATCTTGAACTACTTCTGAAGGTAGTCGGGGATGCATCATGACTGCATTCGACAAGGTGTAAATGCAAATATATCTTCAATCCACTTACAAAAACTTAACAGTATGCAAAACAACAGGAGTTCTGCCAAGTTCTACCTGCCTGTGGATAACTGCATGTCCATCGCAGGAATGTGCACAGCACCATTATAATGATTAATGTAAATAATGGCTTGCGAATGATGGCAATGCAGTTTTCGACAGGCTTGACTGGTGTGTTGTTTTTGTTTACGCGGCAGGCAGATGAGACAGCGATGAGACGTGTAACGTGCTGCCAGAAGTGCATGTTCAGAGGAGGAGCATGATTGGCTAGCAATTGAATAATTGGATATCCATGTGGACACCAGAGACCCATGTTAATTGCAGGTGTGAAGGGGGACAAAGATTTACAATGTGATGTACCACAAGATAGTTGTTTGGGCCTATTAATATTCTTGATAATCACTAATGACCCTCCTCTTGCTCTAAATCAAACAAGAAGAGATGTGTATGTGTATCAAAATCAGATTTATTGGCCAAGTTAGTGCATACAAACAAGGCAATTGACTCCGGTTCAACTTTGGTTTCAATGTGCAAAATACACAAAATAGAATAAAGTCTAAAATAAATAGACTAAAGATAGAAGTCTGTGTCCAGTGCAATGAAGGAGATGAGGGGGTTCTGAAGGGAGGTGGGTGCAGGTAGTCCTTTTGTGTGGGCGAGAGGTGTGAAAAAGTGCTTCTTAAACCTGCAGTAGAAGCCATTCAGGTCGTCAGCCAGACTGAGGTTTTAAGCAGCGTGGGGGGATGGTCTCCTGTAGTTGGTGATTCGCTGCAGGCATCTCCAAACTGAGACAGAGTTGTTGGCTGAGAAGCTGTTTCTGTAGCCTCTGTAGCTACTCTTAGCTACCCTGATCTCCTTAGTCATCTTGTTTCTGGCCTGCTTGTACAGAGCTCGATCCCCACTTCTGTTTGCCTCCTCCTTTGACTGGTGCAGCTTCCTGAGATTCGGTGTGAACCATGGTTGGTTGTTGTTGTACGTACAGAAGGTCTTGGTCTGCACACACACGTCAAGGACACACACACAAAAGCTGACGTATGATGTCACAGTGTCAGTGAGTTCATTGAGGTCGGTGCCTCCTCTCAGTACATTCAAAGCAGGCTTGTAACTCCAGCTTTGACTCCTCTGTCCATTTCCTCTTGGTCCTTACAACAGACTTAGAAGTTTTTAATTTCTGCCTGTAGAATGGGATGAGATGAATCAGACAGTGATCAGAGAGTCCTAAAGCTGCGTAGGTAACAGGGCGATGAGTGTCCTTTAAACTGTAGCAGTGGTACAGTGTGTTTGCGTCCCTGGTGGGATAGTTTATATGCTGTCTGTATTTTGGGAGTTTGTGGGTCTGTTGCTTTGTTAAAATCTCCCAAAATGATGACCAGGGCATCTGGGAGTTTTTTTTCCATGTCTGTTAGGGTTAGGGTTAGCCAGCTGCTCTAACGTCTCCGTTACACATGCCTGAGGGGGGACATAAACTTCAACCAGAGCCAACGAGGAAAACTCCCTCTGTGAATAAAACAGTTTGCAGTTTATGATAAGAATCTCCAAGTGAGGGCTGCACCACGTATTCAACACTGTGGCATCTGTACACCAACCTTCCTTTATGTAAAAGCAGATTCTGCCTCCCTTCGTTTTTCCAGAGAGCTCTGTGCTGCGGTCCTCTCTGAAGAGCTAGTATCCTGGCAGCTGTAATGCGCCGTCCGGGATATATTCACCGAGCCTGGTTTCAGTCGAGCACAAAGCAGCGGCTCTGCCAAAGTGGGAGTTTTTTCAATTGAGAAGCAGCAGTTCCTGCATCTTATTTGCCAGGGAGCGGACGTTTCCCAGGTGAATAGATGGGAGCACGTATGTTATCCCAACTGCCTCAGTATGACTTCCCATCTCTGGCAAATCCATGGAGCACGGAGCCTCCGACCAAAATCTCTGTAAAACTCTCAGGTTTGATGAAAACCAGAAAACAGTACCAGGAGAGGACAGTCGAATGTTTAAAATGTTCGAATGTTCTGCTGAAAGTGACCAGAGGGGAGCAACAGAAGACTGAACAGACACACAAAAGGACACAAAGTACCGAAGAGCGACGTACCAATACCTTGTTGTCCATGTGTATGATACAACATTATATTTATCAACAGAATCCAGTGAGGAATTGTCTAATTATCTTTGCTTTTAGTTTTTGCATTTTTTTTGTTATATATTATGATGTATTTTTTTTTGTTAATTTACACACAGCCAAGCAGCGCTGGCGGTGAGGCATTCGTGTTTACACATCAAACAGGTACTGGAGTCAGAAGTGGTGTTGGAGGTGATGTCTAGCATGACAGAGTCAGACTTTAGTGTGACGTATTGCTCACACTGTTGTAAGTAACTTCAAAACCTCAAGAAGAAGAGGATTTATCCAGAGTGGCCATACAGGCAAACTAGGCAGCTGCAGAGAGCAAGACAATTGTCAGGGTGCTGACGGGTCAAGTCAGGCCAAATGGGAGAAATACAGTTCGCCTCTGCTCTAAACACAATGAAAGGCTGAGGAAAGTGTCAATCACACACACTGGACCTGTACTCACTTCCCGCCTCCAGCACTTACAAGCCTGGCCTAGTGACACTAAATAAAATTGTCCACAAACACTCCAAAAATGTGATGCTACAGAGACACTTAATGGAGGGAATACTTCAAAGCAAGGTAAGTGTCGTAGCAAGGTTGTTGAGCAGAAAGCTATAGTTGTCAGTGTCACGAAGGGAGGTCTCTTCTAAACTGACTAGATCACCATGGCAACTGATAATGTGAACATAACCTGGTTAGGAAAAAGTATGTTGACGCTTAAGGAGGAGGAAATACTAGCTCATGCCTTATTGTCAGAAGAATTAGTATTTCGACATAACATGATTTCTCATTGTCTGACCATATATTAAGATTTTTTTATGATGTTATACAGTAAGTTTATTATATATTGGACCTTTAAATGTTAATGTGAATGTGCCTCATCCTGCCTTATGTGTCTTAACATGGTAATTTCATTAGTCTGATGCAGATGTGCTTCCTGGCTTTGTTTCATTCTTTTCCTTTTGTTTAGTCTCACCTGCTTCACTTTATAAGTGCTTGTGTTTCCCCTGCTCTGGCTCAGCTCACACACACAGATCTGGTCTGTCAGCTTACCCGGATAATAAACTTCTAAACTCACAATATACAGCAAACCTCCAAACTAGACTTGGAGTGTTTTCCTCAGCACCGCCCTTACTAAAGTGCAGCTCTGGACCGCTGCCTGGTTCACATATATATGAAAACACAAACACTGGTTGTGTTTATGTCTCTTCGGTAATATAAATGTTGGTGATGATGAGAATTGTTTTCCTCTTTTCATCAGATAATATTCATACTTTTTGGCATATTTGTATATTTTTGGCATATTTCATTTGGCATATAGTCCACACACTTTAGGAAAAGTGAAGGCTCAGCAGCCGTCACCCACTATGGATGATGTCATTGTTTTGATTGGCTGCTGTGTCTGTTTATACTGCTGCTGCTGCAGTTAAATAACATTGCTTATATGAACTGATTCTTCGTTGTTAAGGGCACACACACACTAGGCCACACCCACTGTCTCCGAGCATGTCTAACTCACAAAGTCTGGATTGATTGACCAGTGTGAGCGCTTCCTTCGATCTGGCATGATGGTTGAGGTGTACTTCGGCACGGTACGGTTGCTCATGCATGAGCCCAAGCACGCATATACAGTAAATCCAGTAAAGTTGTGGTCATGTTCTTATAACTGTGCTCAAGCACATTTAGAGAAGTGAAAGTGCAGGGAAATTGGGATTGGGGGAAATCTTGCTTAAGCATGGGATGGAAGTGTGAGCGCACCCTTAGTCTGCTGAGTCATGTTTAAAGTTGGCTACAGTCATCACGTTACAAATACAGACGTGAGAGTGAATTGAGCGGTTAAACATAAACGTGATGAATTTTCATCATTAGTAACTTTCTGATGTTTTTCCCGCGATGTTCAGCAACAAATTTGATAAAGATGTTTTGATGCCCCACTGATGGAGCTTCAGGGTTTGTCTCACAGAGAAAGGCCAGATCTGTTCCACCTTTTCCCTACTTCACACCTCTGGAAAGCAATGTGCCTCCTCACTAACCTGAGAGCACCTTCACTGAGCGACCATTTGACTGGACCAGCTGCATTGAAGTAATCATAAATGATTGAATCAGAATCACTCAGAAATGTGGCCAGAGGTTTCAGAAAACCCTCTTCACTGATTTCATTGATAAATAAGTAAAAATGATTTATCCCGACCTTCTTAAAGATGACCATCATGGAGATATTCTGACGTTCGTTCTGGTCAGTTGTTTGATCTTTACTCTCTGAAGAAGAAAATCAGCGTCAGAAAACATTAGTGATAACTTCAGAAACAGAAATTTTGACAAGTTAAACTATATGAAACTCTGGGAAACCGTATTTCTATTTCAGTTAGCTTGAATTTGATTTATTGATTCATGTTTGAGATTGTTGTGGGTATGGAATAAGTTTTCATACTTCTGTTCATCAGGTTTACAGCGTTTTCTTCATCTGATCTCTGTTTCCTGTTGGTCTCCTGATAAAACTGGAAAAACTCCTGAAACCATAATGAAATAGAAGCAGTCTGACTGCTAAGGTCAAATAGTAAGTTTACATCACTGTGTGAAGTAGGACAAACTAAGAAACATATAATCCTTTTTCTTGGTTATGTTGCTGTGTAAAATGTAAATAGACAGAATATGAATTCTATTTTCAAATAAATATGGTTTAACTGTTCTCTTCTTTTTCCTCTTTCAGCTTTACGTAGCCATTTCTAAGAGTCGCCACAGAGAACCATCCTCCTCCATCGTTCCCTGTCCTCTGCATCTTCTCTCACACCAACTATCTGCAGGTCCTCCCTCACCACATCCATGAAACATGTTTTACAGGAGGAGAGCTGGACAGGGCTGTAGGACAACCCAGCAGCAGGACAGGTGTGTAACACTGCCAGAGCCTAGGACAACCCAGCAGCAGGACAGGTGTGTGTTTCTGACCAAACTGCAGAAAGAGAATTGATTCATGAGGGTGTCATGAGGGCCTGACATCCTCTAGTAGGAACTATATTCACAACAGCACCGTGCTGCATTCACCAAAGAACACCAGCCTTGGCAGTTCCATTGGCGCCCTGCTCCATTTACAGATGAGGGCAGGTTCATAATGAGCACATGTGAAGGACATGACGGAGCCTGATGGCGCCATGGTGGACCTTCTGCTGCCCGCAACATTATCTAGCAGGGAGGGCTGCACAGACGTCCAGATGCGAATCCAAATAAAAACTTCTAAAGCATCTTGAAATGGCTTTAATTGTGATTTGGTGCTATACAAAAAAATGGACTTGACTTAAGTGTCAGTTGGTCATTTTGTGGTAAATCAATTGTAATACATATCTGAATTCTTCCAATTTGAATATTTTGTTCAATGAGATCATCAAATTTTGAGTAGATTAAAAGGGACCACACAAGATAATTGAGAGGCACCTGGTCATTCCAGGCCCACTTCTGTACACACACAAGCACAGGTTGCTTGTAAGCACCAAGATTAATTGTTGAGAGAATTTTTTAGAGCACTTGTGAGAACAAAACATAGGTAGAGAATGTCTGAATAATTCTTATGTTGAAAATAATTTTTTTTTCTCAACCTTACTTCTTCTGACTTTCATGTATCTTTGATAATTCTGATTCTAATTAGTCTGGTTTCAACCTCAAGATTAATGAGTTGGTTATGGTGTCATTGGTCAAATTCTGTCCAGCTGTGATACAACACAGCTGGACAGAATTTAACGTCCTCACTTTCCCTTTTTCTCCGGGTCCTATGTCACTTCTTGTGAGGATTGTTAACTGTGTGTGTGTGTGTGTGTGAGTGAGAGAGAGATACCAGTTTAGGCAGCAGAACGTAGGAGAGGATGGACAGAAAAATAACCACACACGCTGTAATAAAGTAACCAAATGCTGCATCGTGAAGCTCTGAGCCACCTACAGAGAAGGAGGGAAAGAAGAGAGAGAAAATAGACATGTAATTCTATTTTTTCTTGCTGTCACATAGACTCTAGGAATTAACAGTATAAAATCAATTTTACATAATTGAAAATGAGATTTTTAATTATATTTTAATCTAAAACTCATTTTTTTTAGATGACTTATTGGTCAGACTTGTGATGGCGCAGATCATGGCAAAGGCAGCGAAGCTTCCAGCGAGTCCCTGCCCGCTCATAATGGGGGTCGTATATGAAACTGGTAGCAACCCGGCCATTCCAAACAGACTGCCCTGCAGCACCGCGCCGAAGGCTGTCAACAAATAATCAGCTTAACAGACTGGTCCACCCTGAAGCCTGTCAACAACAAACAAACAAAACTCACAGTTGATGATGATAATCTTCACCATGGTAACAGCAAAGAAGGGCAGGGGCTCCAGATGAACTTTGACAATGATGGTCGTGATGATGAAGATGAGCATGATAACAAGGAGACTGCCCATCACTCGCAGATCCTGCGAAACACTGAAACAAGAGGAAAAACATCAGCAATCAGGTGGGACACACAGGGGCTTTTCACTGATTCTGACAAATGTGACAAACGGGAGCACATTCTCCAATAAAACTAGAAAGCTCTAACTGACTGAATCTGAATAATGTGGATCCTTCAGAAAGTGAAGGTGCTTTCCCTCATTGTCTCTACGACTCTTAACCTGAACACATCTCATCTCTGAGCACCATCTCTGGTGCTCCTTTTAGTTTTTTTCAATACGTTGTACACCTCTTCTTCATGAGTGTTGTTTAGTAAGAGTGCTCACCGTGAGTGCAAGAAGGAGTTGAGGCAGGTGCAGAGCAGCAGTGGCAGCATGGCGCACAATGTCATCACATTATTGAATTTTGCCTCCAGAATGGTGCGATGGTCACCTCTAGGCTCCGTTCGATTAATTAAAATGTCGTCCAACGAGGAGTCCTTCAGACGACTGGTGAAGTACTGCAAATACAGACTGTGGTGTTATCATAGTTATCGCCAACTCAAACTTACAAAGTATCTCTAAATAATCTATGATTTCCTCTCTGTGGCCCTTATCGCTCCTTCCTAAAGATACAAATTCTAACTGACTGAATCTGAATAATGTGGATCCTTCAGAAAGTGAAGGTGCTTTCCCTCATTGTCTCTACGACTCTTAACCTGAACACATCTCATCTCTGAGCACCATCTCTGGTGCTCCTTTTAGTTTTTTTCAATACGTTGTACACCTCTTCTTCATGAGTGTTGTTTAGTAAGAGTGCTCACCGTGAGTGCAAGAAGGAGTTGAGGCAGGTGCAGAGCAGCAGTGGCAGCATGGCGCACAATGTCATCACATTATTGAATTTTGCCTCCAGAATGGTGCGATGGTCACCTCTAGGCTCCGTTCGATTAATTAAAATGTCGTCCAACGAGGAGTCCTTCAGACGACTGGTGAAGTACTGCAAATACAGACTGTGGTGTTATCATAGTTATCGCCAACTCAAACTTACAAAGTATCTCTAAATAATCTATGATTTCCTCTCTGTGGCCCTTATCGCTCCTTCCTAAAGATACAAATCTTTTAACTCACAAGTATATATTTTATATATTTAAAAACTTAAACTCCAAGCCTCTTCAAACAATCCATCTTCTTCAGGGGAAAATAACAAATTTCTTAAACAGGATCCTCTCAGGAAAACAGATGAGGAGACCAACAACGCAGACACCACATGGAAGTTGTAAGTAAAACATAATTTAATAACTTTGTTTTTGTGAGACTGTTAAACACCCAACCCCTGATCGACCAGCAGAGTCACATATATCTGACAGATCTGATGGAATCTTACAGATTCTGAATGCTCTTAAAAGTTTATCTCAAAGGATGGATACAATGGAAGCTCATCAT
>KV751323.1:0-14936 GCA_001698575.1 Mola mola | reverse complement strand
CGCGACGCAGCATATGATACTGATGTACTGTCTCTTTTTGCTCTCCAATTTCCATGTCCTGATAAGTTTTCCATTCCTCCTGTGTGCTTGGGTTCCTTCCGTAATGTGTTTCAGCTTCGTCTAATCGTCTACCCCTTCCTTGTGTTTTTAAGCTGTGTGTTCCTTCCCTCCTGTGCCAGATCGTCTTTTCAGTTACTGTGAGCGATCCATTGATATTTCCTTTGTAAATTCCCCAGTGTATGATACTTGTTATTTTACCAATTTCTAAGTCTTTGCCTTTGAATCAGTGCATTTGTTGAGTTGTTCTGATTTCCTAGTTTTGACCCCTGCTCGATTTAAGGATTTGACTAAGGAATTTTCCCTGTTTTTGCAACTGAATCCTCAACAGTCTGTACGTGATATGTTCATGTCTAGCATCTCCTCTTTTGTTTTGAAGGTTTTGTTCTTCTCGTGTCTTTTTATGATTTATTTTTCTGTCATTAATCTTTCACCTGTGCTCTGTTATCTGCCCTGCCCTGCTGTGCACAATTATCTCCACCCAATTTCTGTTTTCGCTTTGTGTTTTATGGATATTCACCTGGTGCTGCCTGTCTGCTCTGCATTTGGGCCCAAACCCTCCTCCATTTTTTTCTAACACTTAACATGATGAGTCAGAAACAGACGAAATCCAAATTTTGTCCAAGAAATGAGAAAGCCAGTTCACACATGCAAAGGTAATACAGAGGCAGAGGTGAGTCACAATGGATAAATATGTCATAACTTTAGAGGAATTTCATTATTGATGAGTAGAAGATCTGGTTCTGAACTATAGACTGGATGGCAATCAATCTTTGCACTGGTTATTCTCCAAACTCTGCATGGTAGAAACTATTTCAACACACAAACCCTCATTTAAAAAAAGGCCACCTCCACCATGTTTGCCCTTTAGTCAATCATGCAAATATTCTTCTTAATCACTCACAAAATGTACACCAATGAAACTTGCAATACACTAGAGTGCACACACTATTTAGAACTCTGTATTTAGGATATAATTTATTTTGTAATGATTTTACAGAATAATAACTTGCTTCTCCTTAACACTTAAAGTGGTTTTAGAAGAGAACCGTTTCTGTGGTGCAGTGTATAGATGGAAGAGGCCATACCATGGTAGCAGTCATGAAGAAGTTCCAGGGCAGCAGTGTCCCCAAGCCCAGCATAAAAAAGATCAGCCACACCCCAAAATACCTGCAGGGAGATTAAAACATAAAAAAATTTATATTTTCATCTTAATTTTCTCATATCTTCATAATCATCTTTATGTGCAACTTACAGGGACACTATAAGCAGTGTTTCACTGTTGCATTTTTACTTGGGCTCATTTCAGAAAGAAGATTCAACAAACAGTTTAATCCTGAACTCTGGGTTGATTTGCTGTCAGATGGGAAACTATTTTTGAAACAACCTTCTATACTAGCCATGCACATTGATTGGCACATACAGTAGCAAGTAGATTGCATTATGCAAACAAATGCAAACTCTGCAGCATAACAAAAATACCCGGAAAGACATTGGCAGCAGTAGAAAAATACAAATATAATGTAAATATCCTGTACATTTAAAAAAAAAAAAAAAATCATTCCATCTTGTGTAAAGAGAACAATTAACAAGCCTGATTCTGCTGGTGTTACCATTAAAGCCAAATGACCATAAAGCTAAACTGCCAAAATCCGATGCCTGTTAAGGCTGCTAAGCTAGCATTTGGTAGCAAAAAGATGTTATCAAGTGGTCAATATGAAAGTTGCACATACAGGGCTAACTTCAACCTAACATTAAATTCTGTCAGGGATGGAGCAGAAAACAGAGGCCTTCATCTGTTGGCACAGCTAGTCAGGGATATCCACCATCCCTGGTGATGCACCAGCCTGGTGGGGCTAATGCAGCTGGATCGCTAGATCATCATTTCATGACATTTCCAGTGATGAAAGGAAACTAAGTATATTTACTCAACTAATGTACTTAAAAACATTTCTTTAAATAATTCTGGTTGCAAATATTGTAGTTCTACTCCATAACATTTAAATAATAATAACCTTATTTAATTTGTTACTGCGTCACTGCGCTAAGCGTATCATGTCACTTCCTGTTGTTGTCCAGAGCACAATATGTCCATTACTACAGTGATTGTTTGACTGTTGTATTGTTAAACCCCACACTCTTGTGCTTAAGCAACCATCCATCCATCCATCCATTGTCTACCGCTTGTCCTATTAGGGGTCGCAGGGGTTGGAGCCTATCTCAGCATCTTTGGGCGAAGGCAGGGTCACCCTGGACAAGTCGCCAGTTCATCGAAGGGCTGACATATATAGATACAAACAACCATCCACACTCACATTCACACCTACGGGCAATTTAGAGTGACCAATTAAACTACTAACCCCCAGTTTGCATGTTTTTGGACAGTGGGAGGAAGCTGGAGAACCCGAAGAGAACCCACGCAGGCACAGGCAGAACATGCAAACTCCACACAGAAAGGCCCTGACCCGGGAATGGAACCCAGGACCTTGTTGCTGTGAGGCGACCATGCTAACCACTGCACCACTGTGCTGCTCTCCCACTTGGCCCTATTCCTCTCCCTCCTTTATCAATAATGGTACGTGTAATAAATGTATTTTATTTAGTGTGTTGGAGGTGAGGCTTAGCAAATGGCTACGCTCCGCACCTTGCAAAACAACCAGTAGCTCCACTAGCTAACCAGCCCCCGTTAACTGTTGTGGATAGAGGGAGAGCAGCTCCTCCTAGCCCCTCAGAGGCTCCCGAGCAGACACAGGTTAGGTAACTTTTCAAAGGAAGCATAGTCCTAAGCAGAAGCCCCAAGTTCACTATCAACATATTCATGTTTCCAACAGATTCTCCCCACTCAGTGATAACTAACCCACTGAGAAACCAACTCTAGTAACTGGCAGCTCCATATTGTGGTTTGTGAAATTTTCCACGGCAGTGGCCATAGTCAAATACATTCCCGGGGCCAGAGTGGCTGACGTGACATCAAATTTGAAACTGCTGGCAAGGATTAGTTGTAAATACATTAACATAATTTACTTACTTGTCCGTTGGTGAACTGATGGCCATTTCTCCCTGAAATGGGATGGACTGAAGACAATGGACTGTGAAGATATCACAGACAGGACCTGTACACATGAAGTGAAACAGAAAATTGAATGAGATGATAAAAAAAAACAAAAAAACTGTATAGTATATGGTATATATACTGTATATATGTCTGCAATTGACAACTGCTATCGCAACTATAGATTGAGATACAACCATCCATAACATTAAAAGTACAAAATTTCCAGTATTTTCCTTTTCCTTCAACATTTTTAAACATTTTAAAGATAAAAAAACAGACCAGTTGCAAGTGAGACAGTAAGTCTCATTTAATGTGATGTCATAGGACTGTCACAAGAAGAGTCTTCATGAAGCAGAAACAAAAACACACAAACATGTACTTCTATTAGAACTCTTCTTGCAATGTCTGTTGACATGTTGTCCCAGATGGAGGAAGTGAATCCTTTAAATTTCAAGATCCTGTTCACTCTTTTAAAAAGAATTTGTCACAATTCACAAACACATGATCAAATATAAATACACACAGGAACACATGTTCAGTGTTGTCATTCGTATATTAATACAAACAACAACACGATTGGCCAGTAGGACATGATACGCTGCAGGTTTTACCTTGGGCTTTATTGCAGAATCACCACAGAGACCAGTTTTCAGTCAGTGTTCTCCAGATGTTCCTTTATTGTTGTCCCCGGGTTCTCCTTATCAGTCCGTATTTGTTTCTGCTGGATAAATTTCAGGAGATTCACATTCACGTTGTCAAACCAGCTGAAGTTATTCTGTTGATGCTTCTCAGTTTGTTAAACTCGGTTTTCTCTGAAATCTTCTTGCATTTTGTTGAATCTTCAGCCAGTTTTCCAATGTTTCTTCTTGTTTCTGTCACTGAATTCCTCTTTACTTTCTTTTCCTCTCCTCGTCTGTCTTTGACCAGTTTCAGCAGAATCGGTTCTTCATTCTCTGGTGACCTTTGACCTCTGACCACTGATATCAGTCAGTTCAGTGGACTTTGTTTCTGTGGAAATGACAATAATGTGATAAGAGAACAACTGTGCTGTCAAGAGAGAACATTAAGCGCTGTTTCTCTATAAAAAATTGTAATGAAATTCATTATTAATAATAAAAATATTGTGACCAAAGTTGTAAACTATTACGTGTTTACACATGAAGTTGTTTCACTTTAATGTGTAAAGAACAAACCAATGAAAAAATAAATCAATGAAATTAACTAATTTATATTAAAGAAATAAAACAGAGAAAGCAGCTGTTTTATGCATTTAATATATATATATATGTCCCTATAAGCAGCATAAAACAGCAGAATTTGTTTTTAGTCACCTTAACATATTTGTGTCTGTCTCACATATTTTAGTTAATTCATTAAAGAAAGAAAACACTAAATACTGTTATGAGAATAAAAGTAACTTAAACAACAGCTCGCTGATCAATAATTAACAGCACCTGCAGTAAATTCAATACAGCCCTGATTTGTGTCAGTCATTACACATGATGAGGCTGTGCCCACCTTAAACACGTGTCGTCATCAAAGCAATTAAAGGAGCTGGTGCAAGCAGAGCCTGACTGTGACAAACAGTACAGCAAAAAATTGCAAATGATAGTAATGTAAAAGAAAATAATTTTCAGTGGGACATGGTGAAAGGTAAAGTTCATTAGTCTGTTTATGAAGAACAAGAATAGAACATTTACACTTTTGCAACATATTCTCTTGCTAACTTTCTGTGGATAAATGGATGATTTTAGTAATATTATTGATAATAATAATACATTTTATTGAAAGGCACCTTTGAAGACACTCATGGTCAAGGATAAATTATGGAGAACCTCTATTTTTATTACTATTAGTATAATATAGGTTAGGTTAGGGTTATAAATTTGGGCTCGGTAAGCAGGCCTTTATGTCTCCTAAAGCTGGCTGAATAACCCAGTTAACGTGATTTTCAATTGGTTTGCAAAATGTCACAGAGTGCAAGTGCTTCGCAAATCTCATCATTCTGAACAACTCCAAAGTCTATGGGTTGCAATTCACCAATCCGGATTTATGAGATCTCGTGAAATTGGATACAACCCTTACCTGGGGTGTTTGGAATTGTGTTAGTGTTAATGCTTTTAAAGAAAAACTCAACAAGTTGGCGCCCCCTGGCGAACCCCACCAGCAGCAGCCTCCTACTCAAATTTTCTCCCAAAGTCACGTTTGAAATCCTGAAAAATTTCAATAGCTGGATTAACAAGGTCCGGTGCATTATCCCTAGGAGCTGTCTGCTAATCGTAGTAGCCAAGCTGGGGCATGGATCATGAAGAGCCTGGGTCCTTGCTCCTGGAAATATTGATTTTGTCAAGCTGGCATTAGAGCATCTAGACGGTAAACCCTAACCCCCTAAGAGCTGTCTCCCCACCCCTGGCACCTATCCCACGGAAGGATCTAATAAAGCCCTGGTCATTCTCCCATTCCCAACCCCAGGACCCCAGGAGGGGCTGCTCCAGCTGGCCGCCCTTGGTGTTCTGGATACAGTGTCTATGGCTTTACAAGATCAAAGTCTTCCAGAAACCATGGCAGAGAATATTGAAAATCCATGCCTACAACAGGCTGTCCTGTCAGGGGCGAAAAATCCTGGGGTCTGTTGACTGGGACCAGTGCCCAGACTTTTAGATTTCCATGCCCAGGATGGGCCGCTGCTCCTGGGGAGAGAGCTGGCTGACCAGGAACCATGACTGAGGCTCTCGAACGTCCAGGCTCAGGAGGGGCTGCCCGGCCTAGGACAACAGCTGCTAAGGCATGGTCTCCCGACCCTTGCAATCACGGCGGTACGTAGTTCACAAGGCTTAATTTGATTGGTTTATTTATGTATCTATTTGAGCTGTAGGGCAAATTGTATCAGAATTAAAATAGTGATATGCTGGAAACATTGTTGTTTATGTGTTATGATTCTATAATATATGGAACGTTTCTTAAATAGCTGATGAGAATAATGACATTTCAAACTTTTGAGATGCATTTATTTTTCTAAATTTGTTACATATTAAGTGAATTTTTTTTCAAGTACATGAAAAACTGTTCAAATTTGAGCTGTGGTCAAAAGAAGAAAAAAGAAAAAGAAAAAACTTGTCCAGATTCAACTGTTGATCAAACTGTCTTTATGTTTTGACGATGACGTAACTTCTGTATTTGCGACTTCCGGGCGACGTAACAAACATCCAAACGGAAGTTTATGGTTGTAGCCATTGGCGGGAAGAGGTGAATGAATTGCTGTGCAGAGATTTATTGGTTGTACTGTAGCAGGTGGACTGTACAGATAAATGCTTTTGCAAATTAATGGAGCAATGCTTAACGCGTTTTTCAACTTTAAAATCAGCGGTTTTAGCAACAGCTAACAAACCGCCAGTGTAAGAATTATGTGTCCCGTTATTCTCTATAATTAGGTTTTACTAGCACCGTTATTGCTGCAGTCTGCGCCTCTCACAGTATTCCTGTTTGAGTGTGTTGTGTTCAAATTTTAGTGGACGAAATCTTCGAAGTATAATAGTGTCGGTGTGCAGCTAGCACAGCTAGTCTCACAAGTCCGGCTTCCCGAGGCTGCTGAGTCTCTTTATATGTCGTAATAGCTGATTCCCAACAAGCGCGACGTAGTGAGACAGGGAGAGATGCAACGCTTGAACTGTTCTCCCTCTATTATGTGGCTCTTTGACCGCAGGATGTCAACACAGCAGTGTCCACTGTGTATGGTGTCATACAGAAATGTGTCCCAGCACCACCGTGAAACTCACGCTGTTCAGGACGCAGAGGAGAGGAGACTGCTGCTGGGCTTGAAAACACACAGGTAGGAAATATATTTTATACACACACCACGCATGTCAGTCTTAACAGTCTACACGTGTTAAATAGGAAAAAAATGATAGTCCTTTCATTCATGTGCTTGGGTTTGGAGGGGCCCTATCTTGCCCGGTTACAGGGTGCTAATTATTTTATATTTGGTGAGGTTGTTATTGTGAATGATCATTTTTTAAAACAAACAAAACTAAATAGTATGCTGTTAAGATTCCTTAAATATATGTAAAGTAAATTTGGACTTTAGCAGAAGAGAAACTGAGTGAATGTTCTGTAAATCCAATTTAGCATGTAAAACTGTGATTTTGGTTTTACAGAAAACTTACTCACCAGGAAATACATTGTCGCTTTCAAGAAGAGCATGGCAGCAGCTATACCACAGGCATTAAGTAAGTTTACATATGTTTGGAAAGTGTTGGTTACATTCAATTATTTAATTCATTTGATTGTTTGTTTCCTAATTTGTCTTCCAGAAAGGCTCAAGAAAAAATCCTCAAAGAGAGACCTGTGTCTCTGCATGCAAAGGTGTTCTTCTGTCACTTCTGGCAGATGAGTTCCAGAACTGTCAATATGTCAATGAGCAATACGTAGTGAGCGTAAGTCAATGCTCTCTCTCTCTGTCTCTCTCTCTCTCTGTCTGTCTCTGTGTCAGTCTAGATGTATTGATCTGTGTTGTGCATTTATTTAAATTCATCCCCAGGCCAATCATCACAAGACTGCAGGAACATATGCTCGAGCAAAACTCCCCTTAAACAAAAGAAGAATATGGATGGATGGTGGACTTTGCAGTACTTCGTCCAAAACTCCCAGTCACCAACACCAATGTTGAGACGTTCTTTTTTTAATTCCGCTGGTGGAGAATTAAACAGGCTGGGAATAATGGTGACTGGTGTGTGGAAAAACTATGGTGTGCCAGATGTCACAATAACACTTATGCTGTCATCTATTTCCACTCTGGTGGGTTTGTGCAACAGCTTTCTTTTATGGTGTCACAATAACACTTGTGCTGTCATCTATTTCCACTCTGGGGGGTTTGTGCAACAGCTTTCTTTTCCTTTTTTTTTTTTTGCTCTCTTTTTCTTAGGCCCAGAGACTTCTTTCACCAGAAATCCGGGATAAAGTCACCAGGGCGATGTGTTGCGTCACATCCACATCAGAGTGAATGGAACCTGCAATAGATAATGTATCTCCTCCTAAAGCTGATTCTCGGACCAAGAAATTCAAGCGCCTCCGTGTAATGAAAATGGTATTGTGCTTAAATATTTTCATGTAAAATATTAAATTCTAATCCAATATAATCTAATTTTGTCTGATGTTTGAACAGAGCGATGAGGAGGAAGAGGAGGACTCCAGACTGTCTGAGGCTTGATCCTCTGACATCACTGAATCTACCTTAACTCCCTCCTCAGCCCCTGGCATGAACACCTGTCATGCAGCCGTTATGAAGGATCCGTACACACAGGTAAGCTCAATGTGGAAATTTCACTTTATTTTATTTCATAGAGAGATACACAACATGCAATGAGAGACACCTTTAGAATACCACAACTAAAATAATATTCACAGATCTTGGAGTACAGCAAGGATGAGGAGCAGATGACGCAGAAGCTGGAGCCAGAGCAGGAGGAGCAGCAGGTCAGCTCTGCCACAGACATGGTATCGTTCAGAGTCTTTAATTCTACTATAAAATCCAATCATAACTAACATGATAATTGATCAGCATGACGTGGAAGAAAAGGAGAGCTCAAGACCATCCTGGATCCTCTGACATCACTGCCTCTACCTCAACTCCCGCCTCAGGCCCTACAATGAACACTTCTGATGGAGCCATTACAAGAAAGGAGCAGTACATACAGGTGAGCTCAGTGGTGGAAAACTGATGTCATTTCATAGAGTCCATGAGTGAACACCAGGGTTTGTAGTCTTTTGTCATTTGGAATTCAGTTATAAAAGAGGAAATTAAGCCACATTCAGTTTGGAGTGAACCAGTTCTTTTCATTCCACTTTCCTCAATATTCATGAAAGTAATAGAAACATTTACACTTAAAATGGGCTGTACTGTCAAAATTTTAGGTTACTATAAATTGTAGACGTTTACTTTACTTTGTTCTATTTCTTTTTTTCCTCATCAAAGAATGGAAGCAACTTGCTGCCGCTGAAATGCCAGCAAGTAGCTTCCATTCTATCTTCTGGTGTAAGTGATCATATATCAGTATTTGTAATTTGTCTTTTGTATGTTCATTGTAAAATCCTAATTTTCTTTTTACTGTGTGAAATAAATACCATTATATTTTCAACTCTTGTTTTTAAATACTTTTTTTCCACAACCTCCGGTGCTTTGCCTCTAAACTTCAGAATGAGGAGAGTGGGGAAAGAGAAGGTGGGACAGTAGGGAGAGCTGGAGGAGACACAGGCAGTGGCGGAGAGGGGAAAAGGAAAACAGAATGAGGTACAGAAACAGGAAGCAAAGCATACAAGGGTGTAGCACCATAATGGACAGTCATTCAGCCGTCTTCAAAAGACATTTTTCTTAACCTTAACTCTAACCATTACGGTCATACGACCCTGAACACACCCTCACATCTCAGATCTCCCTACCGATCCTCTTGATATAGTAGAGAAAGCCAATTTGGATTAATATAAGATATAATATTTGATGATAATATGACTGTTTTTTTTAATACACGGATGTACATGATGACCTTATTGTATTATATCAGATGGAATTACTACTGTCTCTCCTGTGTATTAAAAGCACTCATTTTTGTATTATGTTTGTTGACACTATATGTAACCACTTAGAAATGTGGACATTTCAAGTCTTTAAGCACAAGCAACACAAAACATTTAATTGTAAAATAACTCGGACTCATTTACATAATTTCTTTATTCAAATGTATGTACATATTTCTACACAATGTTATTTTGTATATGATTTGGATTATTTATAACGTGAATATTTTGAATACTGATATAATAATTGGGGTCAATTTTTGTTACTATTATTTTGTTATTCTACCTCATGGAAACTTGGATACAGAACAGATTTTTTGCACATACGATTGTGGAATTACATGTGTTTGTTTTGTACTTACCTGACTGTATGGTTGATATTTTATTTTATTATGAATGTTTGTCTGTACTGCTTGATGAGCTACGATCCAGACCTAGGAAGAAGTGGATTTTATTAAGACATTTACACATAAGGCCAAAAACAGGACTTGGCACAATCAACAATTTCAAAACTAAAATTTTATTCACAAAATTAAGAAATTCAATTCATAATCTCCATAATTAGGATAAAAGATATAATAGCGAAAAAAATTACTAAATTATACACTAAATTGACTTTTAAAGGAATTCTTAATCACGGAGCGGGCGGAAGTGAACCCTCGATAGGTGACGCTCTTTGACCTGACACGTGTCTTCCACTAAGCTCCGCCCCTTTCTTCCTTTTGGCTTTGGACTGCAGCACAGCGCGCACGTTTGAGAGCGCTTCTTTACGTTACTTGAATAATTTGCTTGAAGGAGGTTTAAATTAACCGAAACGTAGCATTTCTTTAGTTCCCTTTGGAACAAATAAAGTTTAATTCATTAGATTCCAGTTCTGAAAGTGTCGTTTGTTTTGAGTTTTCAATAAGTTTCTAAAAAACAACACGACTCCGATGATGTTAGCCAAACAAGATGACGACGGCTGGACCACGGTACGTGACGAACGACGACAAAAAAGGTACACGACCACGCCGTCACCCAGGAGAGTTGACGTTAACCACGACCGAAATGCTTTGTCCGACCAGCACAGGCGCTCATACGCTTCGGCGACGCGGAGGCCGCCTCGACGGGATGTTGCGGCTTATTCCGCCTCCCGTAATAGACAATATGGAGCCCTCAACGTAACCCCTGTCCCCGTTAAAGTGGACCTGATGGAGGACAATGGTGACGCACGACCAGCACAGACAAGCGCGGGACCGCAGCTCCGCGGTTCATTAACCGCCATGTTACCTCGACCACGAACGGATCAACAGCTCCACGTTCCACTGACCCGGACTTCGCTAACAAGGTACGCATCATTCATAAACTTTTAAAGCAATGCATCATTTACAAAATGCGTCTCATGACAATCCCCCTGTCACAATTGACAAGATGACGCATACCTTGGCCACGCTAACTAAGCCCGCGGCACCCACTGAAAATACTATGCACCTAATTTATGGTAATGCCAAAAAACGGGCGATTACCACCATGCTCATGTTGAGGGATCAATACACAGATGTCATCGAACAAGAGACTGATAACTTGGCCTTATCTGGCCCAGACCGCAAACAGCCGCTTGTTATAGCAGCAAATTGGGCTAGACTTAACCTTGGAAGACGCCTCCCCTCCCTGAAACAATGGAACGCACTGAGGCTTTAATCATAGCCAGACTAGCTGACTATTGAAATTAATGTTAAAGAACGCCCTATTAACTATTTATTCGGTTTTTTTTTAATAAAAACAATTACCCTATTCATTAAGGTTAGGAGAAGTGTAAGAAAATCTGCGAAGGGCAGGCCCTGTTCATAAAGGTTAGGAGACAGGTAATAAAATCTGCGAAGGGCAGGGAATGCTGAGTCCTTCCTCCAGTCCAGTCTCCCCTTTCCCCAGAAGAAAGGCCACTGTTGGTGGTTTTTTACGGCACCACGTTTGTCGCGACGAAAGGACCGTTGTCCACTGGGACATGTTCCAATTGAAAAAGAAAAAGAAGAAATTGGGGAAAAAAAGTGTTATTAATATAAAAAATGAAAAAAAACAAACAAACCGCAATTTGTATAAAGTCTTTATTCTTTAAAGCCTCCTATCGCGATATTTCGGTTCAAATCTTGAACCTTCTTCAGGCAGGAGGCAAAAAGAATAGCAATCTTCTTTACACAAGTTAGAGATGTTTCTCAGTGGTCAATGCAGGAATGAGAGTAGCCCCTCCCCTCCCTGTATTTATACTCCGTTTGAGTGCTATTTTTGTTTTTTTTAAACTAATTTGCTTTTCTGTGTAATAAATGTTGCCTCTAATCTTTTAGTGTTTTGTCTTTATTTTAAATCCAAATGAATTTTTTTTTTTACCCAATTTAGAAATCCCCCTTAGATTGTAAATAGAAATGAAATGTTTTAAAACATATTTATAAATGTATTTATTTTTATGATAAGTATATTCAATTGTATTTTCAAATGTTTTATGACCTTATTTAAACCAAAAAACACGTGTGCCTTGTCGCGACGTTTCGACTAATGTAGGTCTTCAGGCGGATGCACAAAAAGAAAATATGCAGCTTGGCTTCAGAGTCACAATAGAGATGTTGTCTCTTCATTGGTGAAAGCATGAATGAGCACCTTCAGGGCTCCCCTCTATTTATACTCTGCCCTGAATTGTTGTTTCTTCTATATATGTCTTGTAAAAACTAACCTTGTTCAAATTAAGAATCATGAATTAACATGTTATTTTTTAACCCATGCCTGTCCATCATGTAATATTTATATATTTATCGAAAGTGTTATATGTTTATTATGTTAAAATGCACCTTTTTAACCACATTATGAATTTGTTCAAATTGATAAAGTTATCCTTTTAAAATTGTTTTTACTTGATATAACATCAATTTAGTCGTATTTATTGTCCTTAATTAATTAGATTAATTAGAAATGAATGGCCGAATTGTAACATTTGATTGTAAGTCCTTATTAGCTAGTAAAATGGCATTAATGTAGAAGAATCAATCAAGGTATTAGAGACAGGTTAGGGTTAGAATGGGAACGTGCTTTTACATTAATGAAAGTTTGTGTACCGATGTCAGTGTTGAAGAAATCATGCAGTCCTCACTTGGAGTCCCAGTTCATAAACTGTAAACCGTTTTATTCTCCGCGGGAGTTGTCCTCGTTTATCCTGGTCAGTGTTTACATTCCACCTCAGGCCAGTGTAACGGAGGTGTTACAACACATGGCTGACTAGGTAACAGACGTGGAGAAAAAACATCCAGACTCCCTGCTCATCATAGCGGGGGATTTTAACAGAGCGAACCTCAGCCAAGAACTTCCCAAGTACAGACAGCACATTAAGTGTCCCACCAGGGACGCTAACACCTTGGACCACTGCTACACTGCTCTGAAGGACTCCTACCACTCTGTCCCCCGTGCTGCCTTGGGGCTCTCCGATCACTGCATGGTCCATGTCATCCCAACCTACAGGCAGAAGTTGGAATCTGCTAAGCCTGTAGTGAGGACAGTGAAGAGATGGACTGCTGAGTCAAAGCTGGGGTTACAGGCCTGCTTTGACTGCACAGATTGGAGTGTCTTTTAAGCTGCAGCGGTGGATCTCAACGAACAGACTGACACTGTGACATCGTACATCGGTTTTTGTGAGGACTCTTGTGTACGGACCAAAACCTTCTGCACATACAACAACAATAAACTGTGGTTTAACACCAAACTGCTGAAACTGCACCTGGCTAAGGAGGAGGCCTACAGAAGTGGGGACCGTGCCCTGTACAAGCAGGCCAGGAACACACTGACGAGGGAAATCGGAGCAGCTAAGAGGAGCTACTCTGAGAAGCTGAAGAGTAAATTCTCAGCCAGCGACCCTGCTTCAGTGTGGAGAGGCCTGCAGGACATGACGAACTACAGGAGCCCATCTCCCCACCCTGTAGGGAACAAACAACTGGCAGAGGAACTGAACAGCTTCTACTGCCGGTTTTCACACCCATCACCCACCCCATTCACAACATCCAACGGCTGTGCTGTACCTGAGCCCCCTGGCCCTCCCTCCACCCTCCACTCAGACCCCCTGCTTGCACTGAGGATCTGTGAAGAGGATGTATGCCGGCTCTTTCAGAGGCAGAAGATCAGGAAGGCTCCAGGACCTGATGATGTGTCTCCTTCCTGCCTGAGAACTTGCGCTGACCAGCTGGCCCCGATCTTCATGCATATCTTCAACAGATCTCTGGAGCTGTGTGAGGTTCCCTCCTGCCTCAAACACTCCACCATCATCCCGGTCCCCAAGAAACCCACCATCACAGGGTTGAATGACTATAGGCCCATCGCCCTGACGTCTGTAGTCATGGAATCCTTCGAGAGACTGGTGCTGAATTACCTGAAGGAAATCACAGGACCCCTGCTGGACCCCCTGCAGTTTGCTTACCGGGCAACAGGTCGGTGGATGATGCAGTCAACATGGGACTGCACTTCATCCTCCATGACCTCGACTCTCCAGGGACATACGCACGGTTACGTTTGTGGACTTCAGCTCGGCGTTCGACACCATCATCCCGGGAATCCTTAAAGATAAACTCTCGCAGCTCACTGTGCCGGCCTCCACTTGTCAGTGGATTTACAATTTCCTCACCGACAGGAGACATCAGGTGAGGCTGGGAAGCATCTTCTCCAACATCTGTACTGGCAGCACTGGCGCCCCCCAGGGGTGTGTTAGGGTTATGTTTAGGGTGAAAAACTGATCCCGCACCCACCTGCCCTGTGAAGGTGCGTGGGGCACGGTCCTTCCACCCAGAGGGGCCCCGGTCATAGCGGACCCCCTGTTGTAGACGGTCTGCTCGGTGCCTCCTGCCGTAGCGTACCTCCGTCCAACCACCCTCCATAGCAAGAGGAGAAAAAAAAGGAAAAACACACACAGAAAAAACAGATTTTTAACTGCAAAACTTTTTTTTAGAAAAAAAAATTCTTTATTATACAAATATAGAACATAAAATCACTTTCCTTAAAAAGCGGAAAGGTGCAAACTTATTTTTACAAAAATAAACTTTTTTTTAAATATATATAAACACAAAACTATATATAAACACAATCTATGCCATGCATTTACACCCCCCGGAAAACAAATGTCCTTCAAAAGGAAGGCGTAATCTAAACTGAAACCTAGCATGCACGGACAACGTTTCGATCCGGTATGGATCTTCCTCAGGTCCCTTAGCACGCTAACAGACAGAAAATCAATATATTTTAAACT
>KV751322.1:11625713-11649310 GCA_001698575.1 Mola mola | reverse complement strand
ATATATATATATATATATTTGTGTGTTCTCTTGTGTATTCTCTTGTCATGTTAATGTGTTTGAAATAATGCTTGTCTAGGTTTAATAATGCTACACAGGAAACAGTACAGTACAATGGTTTCCAACTGTGCCAGTAACTGTGAATATCTCAGTGTGCTTTTTAGAGCCTCCCCTTCCTCTCCCATACATAATGCGTATCTGTCACCTGTGCTCTGTCTGAGTAACTAACTCTCTCCATATCCAAGAATTTTTCTGACCTGTGGAGGACTTCCCTTGAAAAACAGGTTGCACAGACACACAAGCATATAACCACGGATGTTGCATTGTAGTAGTTTGATGACTACAGCCAAAATGATTTGACTTCCTTTTGGAGCAAAGTCTATTTTTATTCTAATTTCAGCTGATGTTCACACTGTTTCTGGGCTGGCAGAGCATGCTATTCATTCATTTTCATTTTAGTAATATTTGTTTGAGCTTTTTATTGATATACAATATCAAGCCACAGACTCTGTTGTTAAACAACTGTGGGCATCCTCATAAATGTATATTTAGCAACCATAACCTATGGCTATACCACTAATTTACATAGTGCAATATTTGTTTTCTGTTTCCTGCACTATGAATTAGGAATTAGGAAGAAAGTGTGCCTCTCATATAACTAACACAGCACCCTGAAGTGGCCAAAAAAAAGTATTTTTTGTTATCATTAGGAATGCATTTATGTATTTTCTTGTCTAATTACCAAAACATCTATTCATTTAACAAAATGTCTCCTTAAAAGGAGAAAACTGTTAAATTAAGAGTAAATATGAAAACACAAGAAAAGACAAACAGCAGAGATTTTTGTGTGCATTTACATGAACTGATCAAGCATTTTAGGGCTAAACGCACAATCAGGTTTTGCTCTTGAGACTGTAATTAGTATGCAGATGCTATCTCCACGTGTCTATAAAGGGAGATTTCTCTCCTTGGTAGAGTTCATTCAAGATGTAATCTTCTTGTGGGGCAACTCTTATCCCTCATTAGTTTTACATGAAGCTTTTCATGATAGAATTGCTCACCAGTTCATTAAATTGTAAAACACATTGAGTTGCCGCTACAACAACAACTACTCTTGAAAGAAATTTGCATTTAACTTCACGTTTTAATCAGTTTAGGGAGAACGATGGACAAAAAATTTCCATGGTGCCTATTTTTTTAATGTTTTTCAAAATTGAGCATCATTAACACTTTGTTTAGAGTAGATCAGGTCATTATTGTCAGTTTATCCCTCAGCGCACACTGCTGTAAATTGTTGGTTAGCTGCCATCAGCAGCGCTGATTGCAATGTTTCACTTCCTTTTTCTTTGTTGTGCTGCGGAGAGACAAACATACACATTGCATCCAAATCAAACAGCAGCGTTAAAACTCAAAGAGGGATAATTGGTAAATTCACACAGCCTCCAGACATGCATTCTGTATGTCTTGAATAAGACTTTGAAGATACTGCCTTATTATGGCTCTCAGCATTGGTGACTGTACAAACTTCAGCCTATTGTCAAACAACAAACCCTGCCATTACATGGTTTGGGTGGCTGCATTGGGGTTTTCCCATAGAGCCTGAACACGCTATTTAAATTTTCATGGTTAAATTGGCCAACATTTTCATTCTTCTGCAATAAATTGTAAAGACAAAAGACAAAGAAAATTTGTGCCTGAATCATGGTGGTTTCATGTCAGTATCCGGCCAATTAGTCAGTGGGACTCTGAGATGCAATAATAATTTGTTTTGTGAGATTTTTTTTGTCTCTCAGTTTGGTTGCTTAGTTGTTTAGTTTCTATTTTGCTCCTGAAGATAGCAGATGGAAACTAGACTGTAGGGTCAAAGCGTGCACATGGATGCTGGGTAAAAAAAAAAAAGAAAACCTATGGAGGAGGAAAAAAAAGAAAACACCCAATCTTGGCTCCAACTGGTCTTCCAGTCATAGCAAACAGTGCCTCAGCCACTGCTGCTTGTAGCATCTCACACACACAGAAAATCATCCGCTCACTTATCACACCCACCATCCAGCTCAGTGTCTCCAAGTACACTGCACCAAACCCCTCATTATCTCGTGCATCAGTGTGTTGGCAGTGATTGGATAATGACTCACACATAAATACTTGCATATTTAGTCTGATGTTTTTCCCTTGCTTCACGCTGTGGTAGGTACAGCAGAAATGAGCCGTCTCAGAGTTTCCAGGACTGTTTAACACAGCCAGACCCATTTTTATGACTCCCCTTTAACAGTGGTTAGTGAAGCAAGTTTAGAAGATGGCACATTTGAAGTTATTTGATAAATGGTACACAATTATCTGTGTTTGAATCCAAAATGTAATCAACCATTTTATTTACTTGTAACCAAATTATACTAAATAGTTGGAGTTTATAGTTGTGGCCTGAAGTGGAAGACAAAAACTGCAGATTCAATTCTGTCCACACTTTTCTTTCAGTCATTCATTGTTCTTAACCTTTGAGGAAATAAGATTCTTCCCATGTTCTGTACGTCCCTGTGACATTGAACAGGTCAAGGGATTAATTGCCTCGGCCCTCAACTACCTTAAAGTTCTTTTAAATATGGACCTCACACACCGGACTGGAAAGTCATGATCTGGAAAGACCAACCTCCCCCACTCCCGAATGAAATACTCAAATGGAATAAAAGCCTCGGGCGAAATTTGACGTAAGAACAGAAAACTATTGACATCAGATGACCTGTGCAGTGTCCCCATGCAGGATATTGGCTGGTTCGCCTACTCATGTGTGAAAGTATAGGAGAGCTCTGGGGCTTTGGGAGGAAATGCTTGATGATCCACAGCTTGTAGGTCTATGGTTTAGCCTGGCATGAACATTGATGGACGAGGTATTTCTTCATGGGGTCCAATGTCTTTGACTAAGAATACAAGACTAGCAGAAATTAAAAGGAAAGACCCCAAAATTCATAAATGAGGCTTGTTCCAAACACTTGAGCTTTCTCTGTCATGTGCCTTTATAATTTAAGAGGAAGTAAAGTTGCATTACTTAGTTAATCCTGGTGTGTTGCTTTGCAAGGTTGTTTCCCATTAACTCTTGTTGATAGAGAGTTGGGGCCCCTGAACTGCACATTGATGACGTTAAAAGGCAGACAGGATCCATTCAATAATTATTAACAAACGGAAATGTGCCACATGCTTGACCTAATTTAATACAGCCTGTCCACTGTGTCTTATCCTGACTCTGTGACTGTGACCTGGTGTCTTTTCGTCTGGCCGTGCTGCAGCATGTTCAATAACGCAGGGTTGGAAGGCAGCAGCAGCAGCAGCAGCAGCAACGGTGTGGTGGTGGTGGTAGCAAGGGGCATTGGGGATGGTGTGATAAGAGCACTGCTCAATAATACTTTACTCCAGTTTCAGCAAACAAAGCAAGAGGTGAAGGGATCAGGCAGGAAAAATGAAAGAGCTTAAGACAACAGACAGCATGAGCATGGGGGAAGCCTTAGAGTCCAAGTATGTGGAGGATATCAAGAAACTGACAAAATGTTGACTTAAATCACCAAAAGTGTATTTTCCCATGTGTGTGCTCTCCAGAGTCCAATCCACAGACTCTGAAAGGGTGTCTTTAAAATCAACTCAACTGTGCACAGAAAAAAAAGTAATTTCCTTTTGCCAGACCATCTGAGGTTCAGCTGGAGCTCACTGACTCTGCAGCTGTGCTGAGCAGCGGTGGGGGGGGGGGCTAACACAGCGCAAAGCCTGATTCTTTCCAAACTGACCAAAGACCTGCTGGGCCTAATCACTACCATTAGGCAGGATTTTTACAGCTGAAGCGCTACTAATGGAATTTATAATCACATGGTTTAAGAGCTGGAGCAGGAGAAAGCATTTTTTGGATAGATTTTTATCAGAATGGTGAGGGGCTCCAAAAGAGGTGTCACCTTTAAGTTTGTTTTGATGTGCGTTTTTCTTTCAGCATCCCATTAATCAAAAAAAAAAAAAATTAGACATTTTGAATAATATAATATAAATAATACATCAGCTCCTGCCTCAACAAATCCCTAACCCCACGGGAACCATGTCATGGAAAGCAAGATTTTCAGACTTTAGATGTTTATATCCTGCCTTTTCTTTTCTTTTTTTTTTTTTTTTGTCCGTCTAGGATTTCATTTAAATCCTGGATTGGAAAGGGACTACCTAAAGCTACCATTCATGCTCTGCCTATTCACCATTTGCTTTTTATGTTCACTTGGATTCAACTTAGGTTTTCCTTTTCAAATAAAATTATTAACTGTCACACCACGGCCTTTTGTTGTGCGTTTTCTAGAGAGAGAAAGGTTGAGGACATAAAGACTGGGATAGAGTTCTAGGCAGCACATGGCACTTTGAGGACTGCACACCTAACACAATATTTCACTCCCAAGTGCATAGCCACTGCTGAAAGAATAAAAAGCCAACTTCAGTCCCATAATCGGCACTATTCAGCACTACTCACAGGGACAGGGGGGCAAGCATTGTTACGCCACATGACAGAAAATCATTTTTAAATGATATGTGGATTCTAGTAAATTAAATTGTGACTAAAATTTTCCTTTTGGCCTTTTATTAAAAATACATTGATTAATGTAAGACACTCTATTGAAAAAATCATTTACTTCTAAGTCTAATTAAATTGTATTTTGTTGTTCCGCACCTGCTCCTAAATACTCTGAATACTAATACTACGACTAATAATAATATGGGGTTATTCCTCCATATATGTACTGTAAATTTAGAAATTGTTTTCTTACAGCCAATCAAATTATTTCAATTTAGAGCATATTTAGCTGTAACATCAGTATTTAGCAATAGACAATATCGAACAGTCAGACAGCAGCTCCAAGAGCCACTGAACAATAGCTCACATTAATAAGCTTTTGTACGGAAGTGTCCTTCCTTTTTAGATTAACTTCATAGTTTTCAGGCTAGCTAATTAGGTGCTCTTAAACATGCATGTAAAACAGCTATAGTCACTGTGGGCGGCTAGTTGTTGTGTTGGACAATGTAGGTAACAGCACAGGTTTGTTTACTGGTGTCAGTCAAACACAGACACACTGACATAAATAAAGATGGATGATGCACCTCCACTTAATTCTACTGTACTAAAATAGAAGACAAACAAAATATGCTGGAGAAAAGTGCTGTCATCTTGTGCTAAAGATATCATTTGGAATAGTCAACAGTAAAAACTCTGTAACAGTAGCAACTGGAAAGCGGAGTCACATATTCAGTTCCTGTGCAAACACCTGCATGACTCAATTGCAAGCACAGTTCAACTTTCAACAAATTCCTCCTGCAACCCCCTTTTACATAATCTAATCATTAAACAAAGCCAAGCTGATCAAAAAAGGAAAAAAGAAAAAAAAAAACGAACATCTTAAGATAAATCCACATGATACGAACTACCTAAAATGAAATAAACCATCTTTTAGGCGTTCATCAAGTTTTATTTTGGCCCAAGTCTTACTTGATAGCACTGAGTGGGAGCAGTTAAATAACTATACTGCAGCCCACCATTAGGGGGCGATAAAGATGTTTCATTTTTATATACAGTCAATGCCCTCCAGTGGCTGTGCATGTGTGGAATGTGGAATGTGTCCTCTAAAACAATTTCAAAAATTGGTTTCATATATCCCAAGCTGAGCACAAAATGCACATAAAAAACCACAAGAGTAACCAAACAAGAGCGTGATGGATGACCGTTAGCTGGCAAGAAAACCACCTTGACGTTGTTGAACTGAAGTCTGACTGGACGCTACAGGGACTCACTATCACCTCTTAAGGCATAAAGTGGTATTACAATAAAGGAAAGGGTGTGGCTGGCCAGATAATATACTAACCTCAGGAGATACCGCTGCAAAAAATGTATTATAACTGTTCATTGTATTCTCCTATTTCTTCACTTAAATGTTTTAAACTAAAATAATATTTAATATTGTACATTTAACATTTAAGACATAAGTACAAGTACAGGTACCTCAAAATTATAAGTACAGCTCTTAATAGTGATATTTCCCCACCGTGTCCTGAAACACAGAAAAACATAAATCAACATCTCTGTGTTGCGCATTTCAAAACAATGAGCATCTGCTGAAGCGGAACGATACAAAAACAATTTGATGAATCTGTTAGGAGTGCATATTCACTGTACACTATACCATCACGCTCTGACCTGCTTATAACAACGTTACAGCTTTATATAATGAGACACCTCTGTGTACCATTACGCAATGCGGCACATGGTGGGTGTCCTTCAGTGCACTACCTAAGATAAGTTTTAAAATCCCCTTTTCCAACCAGCCCTCTCCTCATCAGAGCACCTTTCATGCATTGTAAATTGAAGACATGCATAAACTGCATGTAGCCAATCAAAGACATACGTATACATTCTGCTCATTTTATACAGGAAATGTTCTGTTAAGCTCTAAAGGTAAGAATAGAGACTAGTGCACATGCATTACAACATTGATTGCATCCCCCACCTCAGGCCTACTTGTGTGAGGAGGGGAAAAATGACGGCCGAGTATATTATGTCCAATGACGCCATCTGTTGTCCACTGGGCAGCACTGCGTCTGATTAAATTGGTGATTTTGAAGCTGAACTGCCTGTGGAAGTCAAGTAATTTTTTATCTCCCCGCTCAAATTAATTCTGACATCTTGTTATTATGCTTTTTTTTATTGTGTTTTGTTTTGGGGTTTTTTGTTGTTGTTTTTTTTACATGCGTATAATATCCAGAATATGCTTCAGTAGCTACTTTAAAATATCCCCCCCAATGTTTGCAGCCCTGCTACACATGCTGCAATTGAGGGATTGAACATAACATGATCCAAAACTGAAATGTATAAACTATGTCTCTTTTTACTAACACTATATTTTGTATCTAATCTTTCCTCTCCCCACAGGGGACACAACAACCTCTTACCTTTTCTGGGGATGCGTGGAAAAGAAGCAGTGATAGCGATGTAGATAATATATTTAAACTATGATGTACCATTTAAGGTCTTAGACAAAGCACGATCAGACAAGGGCAATTGATTTAAAGATGATCTACTTCACTTTGTAAAAAGAAAAAAAGCCTCGTTCTGGGTCCATTAACTGTGCAGACAGCTCCACCTGCTGTTTACACTTTATTTATTATCCAGAGCAGCTTTGTAAGATGCACATTGAACATCTAGTGGGGCAGAATGGATATCTTGTCACGTCTGAATCTACTTCATCTATCTTTCCTCCACGGCCTTTAAATATATTTTGGTAGGCGAGCATCATCAAGGAGCTTGATGATGCAATTCTGCAACAGCAGACTAGCACATTCCTGGCAACACATCCTGGTAAACATCTTACTCTGTGGAGATCATCAGTCTCTGATGTATCACTGCACATACAGCCCTAAACAATCTGTTATTTAAGCCCTCTCCCACTGCTCTTTGCTCTGAGCACATTTTTCATGTTATCTTCTGTGTCAGTACCTGAATGTGGGGGTGGTCCCACCCCATTACCAGCCCCCAAAGAGATGAACAATATCCCTATGGCCATATCCATCATGGCAATCGCCCTCGAGAGACTAATAAGGGGAAGAGAAAAAAAACCTGGGGGCACCTGGAGGCGGCAGTGATTGATGATGTGCTGATGTCAATGTGACCAGCCAATCATAGCTCAATAAGAGCAAAATGAAGATGGCCTGATCCTGTGTGGGCGAAAGAGAGAAGTTCTCAGGCCATAACAGATTCATTTATACGTGGTTATTCCCCATGTTTGGTACAGCGGCAAGTGAAAATGGTGTCACCATCATGCCTGAAGACTCCAAGCATGGTGCTGGATGAGTGGAGGGAGGAAAACACGTTTATGTGCACTCACAGAGCTGTCTGCCTCCTGCTGTTAGGTGCTGTTATGTTTGCTATGTGTGTAAACTGTGACAACTTCTCCGCAATGAACTCCTCACTAGGGGGCAAGAATTACGTTTTTTAAAAATCCCTTTAGAGGTGGATAAAGTGGGTTTAGTCATTCTCCTTCTTCTGAAAGACTTTTCTTTTAGTTTGACGAAAGTTTTTTTTTTCATTTTTAAAGTCTTCTGAGTCTTTTCTCCTTTTGTTATTACACTTGGTGGTGTACGGGGAGATAAAAGGTCCAAAGAAATCTGCTGTCTTTGTATACTCTGCCTCAGGTCTCCCAGAGGGAAGAATGTAAATACACAGACAAACTCAATATTGACACGGGTTTTCAATTTTGTCACCTTCCCTGGTGATAAGGATTGTGTCTAACCTTTGACCTTTGCTTGAATGGTCAAAAACTCTGATATCTGTGGAATTTCACTTTGTAGATGTCTGGTCTTGGCTGGCAATCGGTGACCAATTAAATCCAGCAAATTGTTTATTTACCAGAGTTAACCAAAGCAAGACAAAAAAGTGCAAAACGTGTTTTTGTGTAAAGGGAGATTTAAGTCATTATCAGATTCTGTAGATTATAGATGCGATGTTCACTAAGTTTTTGAAAAAATATGTAAACGTAGTATCTATTATGAGTAAAATCTAGTAGAATTTCCCCCACCCATTCGTGATGATCACTTCCAGTTGTTGGAACCCCCTTTATGTGCGACACGCAACCTCGAAATGTTTGTGTTTGACTTTTGACCCTGAGCGAATGAGAACAGAATGGGTTCGTTCATTGAAGCTGTCCTGCCGTACTCTCTGTGTTACACCCCACACGCTCACAGGTAGTGCTGTGGTGTGGCAGAAAAACACACTGACCTAACTTTAAAGAGGTTTAAAGGATTCTAACCGCAGATCATTTTCAGTGGTGTCTATGCCCGGGGCAATTCTCAATATGACGGCTGTGTTTTAAAAGAGACACTGAGGGGCTACTTTATAGCCTACAAAGTACAGTTTTCTTTGGTCAGCAGAATTACAATCTTTCATTGCATATTTTAATGGTTGAGCTGTTTTGTATAATGAAGCAATGGCATGGTTGTTAATGTGGTTCAACGTAAAGCCACAAAAGAATCACATTCATCTCTTGTTAAACTAGTAGGACGCACTAAAACATTTCTATTCAGCTGCATCATGTTTTTGCATTCCTCTCATTTTTTTTTTTGCTTTTTCTTTGCTTTCTTATGACAGTAGTTATACATTATATCTCAGCACGGGGGATTATTGCGGTATTTGATGATAGCAAACAAAGTATTTTCCATTGCTTTGGGTCCTATCTTAGGAGAAAAAACATGCTAGTGCTGTTCAATCAACCGGTCAAAACATAGACGGACAACCATAGATAATCCTTATGAGAATTCAACCAGAACGATTGGGTGGGTTGGCGTTGTCCCCATATCGCAGCCGTGCATTCTGTCATATTCTCCCACTTCTCTCAAGCCGTCTGAGGAGAGAAAGCGATAGAGCAAAAACAAAAGGCACGTCCTTTAGAGATTAATTTTTCAAACTGTGGCACCAGATGCTCTCTCTCTCTCTGCGTTTTGGGTCAAGAGTGCATTTCACCTTGTGGAACTATTTTCGTAAAACTCCAGAGCTCTATAATCCATGAAACTTCTCAAAACCGGACCTCTCATCAGGTGCACACATGGGAAATCAAATGCTACCATCCATTCCAACTGCTCCTTTTCTCTGTGAGAAAAATGTGTGCAGGAGCAACTCAGTGTGAAAATACTCCCCTGGGTGGGCAGAGAAAAGGCAGTCAGCCATAGATAGTCACTTGGATTCCATTTAGTGTCACTCATTTGTTATGACTCTACCGCACAGCACAGACATGAATTTTTTTTTTTTGTGGTGTGCTATTAACTGTAGCTGCAGGTACTGTTTTTTTGTTCTCAAGTTGAGAAAAAAGTGTTGCCTTTGGGACTTTTATGCCAAGGATCCTTGTCAATGTTCAGCTGAAAACAGCTCTCAACTAAACAGGAGCTCCCAGCTTTGTACATTTATATTTTCACGGTAACTGAACTCTTTTTCTTTTAACTTAATTGATATGTGATAAGAAAACAGTCCTACTTTTATTTCCTGTTTATGAGTAATGAAAATCCGCTTTCATGTGCAAATTAGTGTGTCCTGAAAATAATGCAAAATTGAAAATACAAGGGAGGAAAGAACGCGGGACAGTTTGAATAAAGACTAGCACTGCAGACCTGTCTGTTTAGTATGAATGTCCCACTGCGCCTTAGGAGTGTGCAGGAGAGTCATTACGTCCACAGAGGAAGCAGGGGAGGGTCTCTTTTTGAACTAGGTGCATTTGTTTTGAAGTTTGCTCCCAATTATCATGATTAAGTTCCTTCCTCGGGGTAACATTTGGTATTTAATGTGAGCGTGTCACACACACTTTCAGAGCTGGTACTCATTTGCTCAGGTCTGCTTTCTGCCACTTTTTTCTGGCTCTTTTTTAGGTGAAAACAGGCTTTGGGTAGTAAATTAATCTGAATCGAACTCATTTCTATACAATTACATCTAAATTACATACAATCGAGGTATAGTGTATTTTCCTTGGCATGCCAGTTGGTAAATAAGTGGACAAATTTCAAAAAAGCTACACATCCATGCCCAGTGACTTAGCGCACATGTGTGTTTTCTACGTAATGGACATTACTGTGAAGTCATATTCTCTTATTGCTAATAAAACTGCACTGCGTGTCGTCTGTCTAGAGCTGGCAAACAGCTGAATCCACACAGATTTTATTGGCTGTCCTTGCGTCACTGTTGAACATGATTCACAGCTCTGTCCATGTACACGTGTACGTGTGCGAGGGTAATAACGTTACCTCATTTTGTGTCGCAGCTTTGAAACCGCCGTTAATGTTTAAGTGCTGGTGGTTTCTGATTCATTTGCAAATGTTAAAATAGTGTTTCCAGGAAAAGTGCTTCCAGGAAAAGGCGTATATCTGTTTCAGCATGAGCTTCTTCAGCAGGTTTTGAAATTAAAGAATTGAGTGTTTGAAGTTAAACTTAAATTCATGAAAAAAAAAAAAAAAAAATCACTGACATGCATCATTGTGTCATCATTCTAAGGGGACATGGTGAAAAAAATGTGTGTGCTTGTGCATCACAGGAACACTTATTAAATGCATTCATGATTGCGTCAACGGGCTTACGTCTCAGGGCGTATGCCAATGTTGCTGCCTGTTTGTGCAGTCATGGAACCTTCCAGAAATGGTGATCCATCTTTTCTCCACACCCAGCTGCTGATGTGCTGCAAGGGCAATTTCAGCAAAGAAGGAGTTCAAGCAAGAATCTTTCATACAGCTGCTGTACTTCATTTATGCAACATAGTGATCATGTAAAATTTGGTCATTTGAGTGTGCTTTTGAAGGGAAACATATTTATCAATTCAGAATCTACAAATACGGTATCTCATGAAAATAACATAACATCAGAAACGCTTTGAATTTGTGTGAAATAAGACAATTTGGCTGAAGTCTATTTACGACAAAGTATTTGGTTGTGAGGTCAGTTTGACACAAGCAAACAAAAACAAAAATATATGAAAGTATTGCACTTGCAAATTGTTTTTTTTTTGTCATTAGAGACACATAAAGATACATAAAGATAAGAGACTGCTATTCTTCCTTTTCGACAAAAAAATCCAATGGTCCTTACACTGCTATATCATGTTTTACATGCCTCTCTAGTCCTATACTGCAGCTGCCCTCTAACAGATGATGATGATTTGGAAGAGGAGGCTGGTTTTCCGGTACAGAAACAACACAAAAATGTCAACGTAGCAGTTTCTGCAAGGATAATGAAACTTGTTGCCCCTCTCACACCAGCCTTGTTTAGTCTGGTTGAACCAAACCCTGGAGCATTTATCCTCTTGGTGCAGTTCGTTTGGGTTGGTTTGAATGCAATCCAAGACTTCTGGTAGAAATCAAACAGCCGGACTCTTGTCTGCTTGACAGAGGTGGTCTCGGACCACTTGCAAGTGAACTGTGGTGTGAACCCCATCCCCTCCAAATCCCTGCAAGCCAACCATCTACACATCATTTCCTGTTTTGGTGGCTGGATTTAACCAAAGTGATGAGCGGTGTTGTGTTAAAGTTAAGAAGCTGCGTCAATATTACATAAAAAATACACAATGCACTGCAGAGAAGTGGCACCTCTTCCTATATTAAAGACACATTCATGTAGTGTGATGATCTCAGCAATATTTTGAACAAAAGATAGAAAAATGGAAAAATAAAATGGAAAACATGGAAAAAAATAAGGTCGTTTTCACTCATAGATCTCTTGTGTGTTGCTAACAGATTGTAGAAGGATCTCATTAGAACCAGCTGTCTTCTATGGAACATTCTCCTTATTGCAGAACGTTTTTTACGAAAGGCACCGATTATTAAATTAATCAGTACACGTTGTCCGACCAAATGTTCATATGCACCATCCGCTAACATCTGCTGATGTTCATCCAGATCAAGATGAGCAGGAAAATGACCTGTCGATGCTCCTTGATGTAGGCTGTAGAAATTGTGAGAGGTTTTTGGTTTTTATTTGCCTAACCGTTTGACCAATATTTGTACGGAATTCCCTGCACGTGACCTTTGTCTACAATTTTATAGTCTGCTTGGAATTTGCTTTCGTGAACATGAACCAAACCCGCTAAGAAATGAAACAATGTATACAATTTGAATTTGGTCCGCACCAAGAAAGCAAACTATTAGGTGTGAATGCGACTTTCATTTAGATAATAAGAGCGCCAAATCAACTGTCTGTACAAACATAGTGAGTCAGCACGGCGGAAGGACGAGATGAAGTTGACATTTTTTAGCAGCTAGTGGCACTTAGCAGGTAGGTACACACTTATACTTTGCGCACTTGTTTTGTTCTGTGCCATGCCTAAGCTGAACCCAACCAAATTGTGGAGACAATGCCAGTTTTTGGTAGGTCTTTACCCTCTGAGATGATCTGACACATAACAGGAATGGTAAAGGACTCTAGTCACCATATTATCTCATTGTTTACAAAGCCCTGTTTGTCGCACTTGTGCTGTAAAATTTCACACTAGACTCCGACACTGCTGTGTTACACTCATCAATCCTCTTCAAAATTGCAGAACGCCGGCTGGCTGTCTAAAAATCACACTGTGATGCGGCATTATGGTCGCTGTTTATATGGATCCCTACTTAATCCAGTATATATATCAATCTTTGATATATTTTTATTATCGATTCACAATGAATTTCACTATAACAAGGCTTGCCCGTGTTTGTGAGCCACTACAGGCAATATACAGGCTTCCACTGTGTGAGTTACTGTGTCAGCTTAGTTACATAAATCAGAAAAAGACATTGATAAAGAACACAGCTGCATGTAATTGCCATCTATATGAAGCCCATACTCTTACTGAGGATTGCAATGATCTCACATGAGGTGACCATGACATGACCAAAGATGTTGTCTACATTTCATTTCCATTTAGTCATCATCATATCCTCATCTGATAGAGCGCCAAAAGAACATTTCCAATTCCGCAGAAAGGACTTATTCACATATGCTTTCAGTGAGCTCACTAAGGCCAGCAATTGCTCTTACATTTATTATATAATATTCATTCCTTATATCTACAACAGCTTAGGACCCTCTGACGGTGTCAACGAATGAGTGTCATCTTTATCGCCCTGACTACATGGGAGACAGATTTTAAGTTTAGTGACATTAAATATTACTGCATAGTCCAGTCATGGGTCAAAGATGTAGAAATAATCATTGCGCTCAGTACATGAATGCGCATTCGCTGTCCAGGACCCTGAGCTGTGGAACCCTGAGCCTGTAGATCTCAGATAGACAAACTCACCAACCTCTGTTCAATCTCTTTGTAAACTCACTTCGATCATATGGCTTTCTCTCAACTGATGATATTTACATATTATGGATATTATGGAATTATTAGTAACCCCAAATTCTCCGCTGCTGCAGATCCTTCATGTCAGTGTGACAGCAGAAAATCAAGTGAAAGCTGGATCTTTATTTTTTGCACACTAATTATTTATGAGACCTGGAATAGATTAGGTTTCATGCATTTGCTGGCATCAGAATTGGCCACCAGGTGGCGTTACATGTAAAACAAAAATATATAATAATAATGTAATATGTACAATATTTTTTTGGCATATCCTTGTTAAAGTGAGTTCAATACTTCTGTATTATACATTTTAATTTTAAAGCATGTCTTAATTCGAACGGTGCTATGTAAGTAAAATACAGAAATAAAATGATAAATATTAAAAGTAAGATGTATTATTGACATAATACGACCGAAATGAAGCTTTGATGTGAAGAAAAATGTGACCCTCGAGTTGACCCGGCTGCTATATGGGTCATGTAGACCACAGTGTACACACTATTCGTATAAGAATAAATAATTCACAAGAGTTACCCAACAGGGGCACTACAATATGCATGAGGAAACCCCCAAGCAAAGCTATTCAAAGGAATTACAAAACATTTTGAGTGACATTTTGGAGGACATTTACTGCACATTGAGTGTAGGCTTAAGCATAACCACTATTCAATTCAATCCATCCGTCCATTTGTTCTCATATTAGATCTTGTCAGGCAGGGTGGCTGCAATCTACCCCGGAATGTCCTCCCAGTTGATGGAAAAAATTAAAAGTAAGGAGTTCGGGAAGAATCCTAACATTATTTCTCCTCATCTTGCTCCTTCAATGCAAAGGAGCAGTGGTTCGGCTCTCGACTCTTTGTTGCTCCACACACACTGAGGCTGGCAACTCTACTTTGGAGAAAATTTCAGTATCCATGACTGGTATGATACTTTAGGCATTAATAAAGATCACTGCCATGGGTGAGAGTTAAAATGCAGATTCACTTGTAACTGGAAGGATTCAAATGTACCCCATACCCCAAAAGTTCGGAAAAATGGTTATTAGACACAAAACTTCAGTACCACACATTGATGCAGTGGTTAACACTGCCGTCTTACAGCAAGAAAGTCCTGGGTTCGATTCCTGGGTCAGGGCCTTTCTGTGGGGAGTTTGCATGTTTGCCTGCAGTTTCTCTGTTTGCTTGGGTACTCTGGCTTCCTCCCACAATCCCAAAACATGCAAACTGGGGGCTAGGTTAATTGGTCACCACCCCCTGTGACCCCTATCGGGATAAGCAGTCGAAAATGAATGAATGAAAGTTTCACTACCACTTCTAACCTCTCATCTTTTAGAAAACCTGCAGCCAACCTTCTACCTCATCCACTGCTCACTTCTTTTCCTGTCGACATGTAAACACTGTTTACCTTTAACACTCCATAATAGTGTGTACACACAACCTTAGCTTTACACAGCCTCTGTAGCCTCTAGGAACAGTTGCTTTCTGTTTTAACATTGTAGCCCCATGGGAAACTATAGAGACAGCAGTTGGTGTGAACGAAGAATGACCAACAAACCCCCACCCACTTCAGCTATGCTAGTTTTTAGACAAAGGAGCCCTCTGTGTTGAAACTTGCAGGCAGACCGGGGCTGATTTCATGAGACAGATAGACTTCAGAGGATCATATAACAATCAAATAAAAATCTGTTAGGCAAGAAACAACAAAGTCATTGGTTAGCAGAAACTCTAAATTAAATTCATACCTACTTAAATTTAAAATCAACACCAGTGTTGTGCTGCTGCTTTACATTAATTCTAATGTTGCTCATTAATTTGGATAGCAGGTCTGCTTAGTTCCACCATGTGTCCACAAATATTATAATTAACATCATACAAGTTTGCTTCATGCTCGCTCTACGCTACAGACTACAGACTACAGATTCAATGTCTTTTCAGTTAAGCGAAAAGTGATGGATAAAGAAATTCAAAGCAAGAAAACTTGGGAGGAAATACTGGAAATGAAGTTTACAGGATTGGAAACTAAACTATTCAAAGTTGAAACACAGACTCATATCTACAAATCAAACACCCTCTGCCATTTGACCCTCGAAACCGAGTGAGGTTCGAGGGTCAAAGGGGTCATTTAAAAAACCTTGAAAAGGGAAAATAAGAAACCTCAGGAAGAATCACAGAGGAGGGATTCTTCCTCCTCGGACAGACGGACTTGCAATAGATGTCACATGAACAGTAAACAACAACGTGACAATAAAAGATTGGTAAGAATATATAAGTCGTCCATGAGTCTAAGAGTATGTGAAATCTATAAATCCAGAGGGACGTGAATCACTAGCAGCCCGCTATAGCAGGCTAAAACCATCCCTGCTGGTAGATCAAATGCTTTGTCTTCTCATTCAAATCTCTCTTTACACCCGCAATCCAGTGCTACGCATTCATGCTGATACTGTGCACAACCACCTGAGCATCTCATGCTCACATTTCTCAAAGCTTCCGCGATACTTGAACTCCTTCACTTGGGACAGCAGTTTCCTCCTGGCTTGTGGTGAGGAAACCATCATTTTCTGGCTAGAGAATTATGGTCTTGGAGGTGCTGACACTCTTCCGGTCGCCTCACACTTGGCTGAAAAACACCACAGTGTGTGTTAAAGGTTATAGGTTTAAGTCAGCAGAACAGTGTAATCTACAAAAAGATGTTTAGACTCCAGTCTCAGTCCAGGAGTTTGGTTGCAGAACTAGAATTATGTGCAGAATAAAGCCAGCTATATCTTATTACCATTCTTATTCCTGCACTCATTATATTTCCTTCCCCTCCAGAGAAGTGATGTTCCACACTCATTGCATCAATCAATTGTGCCAGGAGTTAGAAAGCTTGGTCCCCACCTTTGCCAACCAGACCTACATCACTAGACCCTAATATCTTTCCCCTGCAAGGGATTCGACCTCAGGGTGACAGCTCAGTGTGTTTCAGGCTGTGTCGACTGGATGCCACGGAATAATGACAGTCCACAAAGATGGATGCTGACAAGCTCCCCTTCCAGGTCTGCAGGTCAGCCACTGAGGCTGTCTCCTTAACTTCGAGGTGCTGTACAGAAGTTCTCTGGATCCAAACTCATTTGTGTTTGTCTGGCCCTTCCCCGAGGCCAATTTGACTTGGAAGACTCAACAAGAAGCTATTGCCTGTGACAACACAGCTCCCAGCTCAAGGAGTTGAAAATCACAACTAAAACACTGGTTACTGCATGTTCCCTTTTGAGAATAAAGGATTTACAACACCAGGATGCTATAATTCAATTTACTGAATTTAATTTGGAATGCAATTTAAAATGCCATTATTTCATTTTCTGTTGGCTTGTGTTTTTATTTACAGCTTCCAAAAAAATGTAATGGTTTGTAAATGTATATCTATATAGCTATATCCATCTTTTTCATCTAAAAAGAATAATACCTGAAATTAGTTTATTTTCCTTTTTAATTCTTCTTTATTCATTTAGCAATTTTTTTTAAAAGAGTGTTATTGACAAGGTTTTATCATATTTAAACCACTGGGTTAGTGGAATTCCTCCACCACGGCAGTATAGCTTTTTTTCTTTTAAAGTGGAGGCAACTTTGGCCTCAACATATACTCATGGTCACTCACTTTAAATTTTAAATAACCTTAAATAACCTTTAGAGTTTGTAATTAAGGTGATTACATGATGAGGATATTTTTTTGGTTAAAATTTAGCAATATTTGTCCCTTAATATTATAACAGCCTGCCAGCATCTGAGAAGTATCACATGATTCATTTAGCTGGAATCCAGATATTTAATTTAAACAAAAAACTATTATGCCTTTAATCCATCAATGTGTTACTGTAGAACTAAACAACAAAAATGATCTTTCACAGAGTTTAAGAGAGTTTTCTGGTTCTGAAAAACCTGGGATGTTATTACTTTCATTTCACTTATCGATTGGCAATGAGCAGAATCTTGCAGTTTTATGTGAACTGCAAACTAATTTTATGTTTCTAGGAATACTTCACACTACACCTAACAAAATACTGAACTAATTACCAGAGTTGACCAAGCGTCTTTTATTTATATTGCTGTTAGGCTCAGCCAATACTTGTTTAAAATCATGCAACACACTTGTAATACTGCAGGATTATAAAGTTGGATCTATGTATATAAGCCATGGAGAGCTGCGAAACCACTGAATCACAGTGATAAACTGTTCAGCAGAAAGTGATGTCACCCCAAATGAAAATCTTGGGATTGCAAACCAAAATCAAAAGCCAAAACGGTCCCAGAACTTTATGATGCTGTAAATATGGCAACTACAGCTACCAGTGTGAAATTAGTTTGAGAAATTAATCCCAGAAATAAAGCAAACAGTTTTTGTTCCCTGGGAATTTTTGTTTTGCTGTGTGTGTTAAGAACAAACTTTATGACAACTAATATAACCATTGTGAAACTAATTTGTCTTTGTTATTTCATTTTTAAAAGATAACACATCAAATCAAATCAAATCAAATCAAATTTTATTTGTATAGCCCGAAATCACAATTTACACATTATCTCACTGGGCTTTGACAAACTGTACAGATGTGACATCCTCTGCCCTTAGACCCTCGGACCGGGTGAGGAAAAACTTAAAAAACCCTAAACAGGGAAAATAAGAAACCTAGGGATCCTTCTTCCTAGGACGGACAGACGTGCAATAAATGTCACTTGTACAGAACACAAAAACATGATAACAACAGTTCATTTAGAATGCATAAAACATCCATGAGTCCCAGAGTCTGTGGATTCTATGAGTCCGGATGTATGGAAAGTCTAGTGATCCAGACGCAGGTGGACTCTGTTGGTCCAGGAGTCATTGTACTCCATGTAGGAAGATCTGGGTGTTGCTGAGTCCAAGAGTATGTAGAATCTGTAAATCCAGGGATATGTGAAGTGTAGTGGTCCAGAAGCAGGTGTAGTCTATTGATCCAGAAGCCATTGTGATCTGTGGGTCCCGATTTGCACTTGGAAATCCAGCCTAGGATCCAAGTCACAGGATCCAAGTCACAGGATCTCCTTTCCTAATGTGGCCAGGGGGCATCAGGCAGGACCACAGCAGCACCTCCCACCGCGACCTAGAAAAACCTGCAGGATGGTAAAGCACAACGACTCCGGGGAAGAAGTAAAGTTAGTGTAAGGATATGGACATTTACAGGAGCAGAGAAGGAGTCGGAGTCAGAGGGGGGAGAGAAGAAAGCTCAGTGAATCATGGAGTGTTCCCCCAGCAACCTAAGCCTATAGCAGCATAACTAAGGGCTAGATAGGCCAGCCTTAACTATAAGCTTTATCAAAAAGGAAGGTTTTAAGCCTACTCTTAAAATCAGAGAGTGTGTCTGCCTCCCGTACCAAGACTGGAAGATAGTTCCACAGGAGAGGAGCTTGATAGCTGAAAGCTCTGCCTCCCATTCTACTTTTGGAAATTCTTGGGATCACCAATAACCCTGCATCCTGGGAGCGTAAGGTTCTGGATGGGCGATAGGGTACTATGAGCTGTTCAAGATAAGATGGTGACTGACCATGAATAGCTTTGTAGGTGAGAACAAGGATTTTAAATTCTATTCTGAATTTAACTGGGAGCCAGTGCAGAGAAGCCAGTATGGGGGAAATATGGTCTCTGATATTAGTTCTAGTCAGTACACGCGCTGCTGCATTTTGGATTAACTGAAGAGTTTTTAAAATTTTGTTAGGGCAACCTGAAAATAAAGAATTACAGTAGTCCAGCCTGGAAGTAACAAACGCATGAACTAGTTTTTCTGCATCTTGTTGAGACAGGATGTGCCGGATTTTAGCAATGTTACGGAGGTGAAAGAAGGCGGTCCTTGAAATCTGTTTAACATGTGATTTAAAAGACAGCTCCTGGTCAAAGATAACACCCAGGTTTCTGACAGTGGTGCTGGAGGCCAAGGCAATGCCATCCAGATTAACTATGTTGCTGGATAATGAGTCTCTAATGTGTTTGGGGCCCAGCACAATGACTTCAGTTTTGTCAGAGTTTAACATTAAAAAGTTATGAAACATCCAGTTTTTAATGTCCTTAAGACATGACTGTAGATTAGCTAACTGATGGGTTTCATCTGGCTTCATTGATAAGTATAGTTGTGTGTCATCTGCATAACAGTGAAAATGTATGGAGTGCTTTCTAATAATTTTACCTACAGGAAGCATATATAGAGTAAATAGTAATGGTCCAAGCACAGAACCTTGTGGGACTCCATGACTAACCTTGTCATATCTTGATGATTCATCATTAACATGAACAAAATTATATCTATCAGATAGGTAGGACTTAAACCATCTTAGAGCAGATCCTTTAATGCCAATTTGGTGTTCCATCCTCTGTAGTAAGATGTGATGATCGATAGTGTCAAAAGCTGCACTAAGATCTAATAAGACTAGTATAGAGATAAGTCCTGCATCAGATGCAGTGAGGAGGTCATTTGTAACTTTTACCAATGCCGTTTCTGTGCTGTGATGCTTTCTAAAACCTGACTGAAACTCTTCAAATAGACTATTATACTGAAGAAAGCCACATAGTTGTTTCGCTACTGCTTTCTCTAGAATCTTTGAAAGAAAGGGGAGGTTGGATATTGGTCTATAGTTGGCTAAAACTTCTGGGTCTAGGGTAGGTTTTTTTAGGAGCGGTTTAATTACAGCTACTTTAAATGACTGGGGCACATAACCTGTTACAAGGGATAGATTGATAATGTTTAGTAGTGGATTTCTAATTAGGGGTAAAACCTCTTTGAGCAACCTAGTAGGTATGGGGTCTAGTATACAGGTTGATGATTTAGATGAAGATAATGTTGTCGTTAGTTCCTTAAGGTCAATTGGATGGAAGCTTTCCAAACACACATCAGGACTAATAACAGCCTCTATAATTCCTGTTGCTGAACTGGAATCTGTGGAGTGTAGGATATTTTCTCTGATAAGTCTAATTTTATTATTGAAGAAGTTCATAAAATCATTACAGGTGAGGGCTCTAGGAATGCATGGTTCAATAGAATGATGGCTCTCAGTCAGCCTGGCTACAGTGCTGAAAAGGATCCTGGGCTTATTCTTGTTTTCTTCTATCAACGCTGAATAGTAGTCTTTTCTTGCTCGGCGAAGGGCCTTCCTGTATACTTTAAGGCTATCCTGCCAGGCCATGTGTGGCTCTTCCAGTTTAGTGGAACGCCATTTCTTTTCAAGTTTATGAGTTTTCTGTTTTAACTTGCGAGTGTTAAGATTATACCACGGAGCTAGTCTCTTTACTGGTTTTGTTTTCTTTTTAACTGGGGCAATGGAATCGAGTGAAGCACGTAGAGAGCCGGCAGTGAAATCGGCAAGGTGATCAAGCTGGGAGGGGCTAAATTTAAGATATGACTCCTCTGTTATTTTGGGATATGGCACTGAAATTAATGCAGAGGGAATAATTTCTTTAAAATTTTCAACAGTGTCCTCAGATATGCATCTGCTATAATAACTAGTGACTCTTGGTTTATAGTTGATGAGCAGAAATTCAAATGTTAGAAGATAATGATCTGATAAAAGCAGATTTTGCGCAGAGACATTTAAATGCTCAATTTCAATGCCATATGTCAGAACAAGATCAAGGGTGTGATTAAAAGTGTGTGTTGATTCTTGTACACACTGACAGAAGCCGAATGAATCTAATAGTGAGAGAAATGCCGTACCAAGGCTGTCGTTTTCAATGTCTACATGGATATTAAAGTCACCTACAATAATGACTTTATCTGTTTTGAGGACCAAAGCTGAGAGAAACTCTGAAAATTCAGATAAGAATTCAGTGTAGGGTCCAGGTGCTCGATACACTATAACAAACATAATTGGAGTTTTCATGGTTGGATCGGAAATGCTAAGAATGAGATTTTCAAATGAACTAAATTTTTGTTTGGGCTTAGGGTTTATTAATAGGGCAGAATTGAAAATGGCTGCAACTCCACCACCTCTGCCAGTGTCTCTGGGAATGTGTGTGTTAATGTGACTGGGAGGAGTGGATTTATTAAGACTTACATATTCGTCTTGGCACAGCCAAGTTTCGGTAAGGCAGAATAAATCAATATTGTTATCTGATATAAGCTCATTTATTAATACACCTTTAGATGATAGGGATCTGATATTCGAGAGTCCACATTTAAGTCTCTTTACTTTGTAAACTGCCTCATTAGTGGTGTTGATTTTTATTAAGTTCCTATGTGAACTCTTATTTGATTTAGTGAATTTAGTGAATTTATGTGGACGGGGGACAGACACAGTCTCTATGGGGTTGTAGGTGGATGACTCTAAAGGAAGCGCAGAGAAGCGTGTAAGACTGCAACTCTGCTTCCTGGCCTCAACTCTGAATTCTCAATTTGGCTGACTAATAAATCTGGCCATATTTCTAGAAATGAGAGCAGCTCCATCCCAAGTAGGATGGATGCATACTAGTGCATACTAGCATACTAGTGAGGTTTCTATTGAGCACCGGTAAATTGGGTCTACAGACCCCAGATTATTCTCATAGCCTACCACTGGCCCCTCCTTGGGGACAAAATAGATCATAATAAAAATTAACTTACAGAGTAGTCAAGTTATGTTAGTTTATTTGCCAACATTTGAATCGGAGACAGAGTTTTGTGCTATTTCAGTGCAAGCATTCTGGAGGACTCAGCAAAGTTTCGGATTGTTATTCCTATATTCCACTTACATGCAAGTTACGTTAATTGGTCGTTTGTACTTTTCATTGACGGATGGTTATTCATTATCCTATTATAGCTAGCGTTAAAAAAACCATTTGCTGTAGGTTATATTAGGCGGTGTGGCTCTCTTCTGGGAGCTCCCTGTCCTTCCATGTGCTTTTGTGGAAAGCGTAAAGCAGACCAAGAGCATATACCTGCCTGCCCTTGTATGTGCCTAAATGGAAAGGCGAATATGGAAAGGCAGAATATACTTGCTGAGGAAGAAAACAAAGCAGCCATCAGAATGGGTAGATTGGTCTGAGGAGTTTACATGTTCTCCCTGTGTCTGTCAGGCTATATACTCCAAATACTCTGGTTTCTGTCCATAGTTAAGACATGCAACTGTAAACTCTAAATTTATTGATGTGAATATAATAAAGGATGGTTTTCTGTCTACACTCACTCAATATAAGTAGGTAAAGGCCCAAATCCTGCTCTGTACAGGATATGTAGAGATGATGGGTGGTTATTTTTGTTTTGTTCAGTAAATTCAATGCTGTGTGTATATGAAAGAAGCATCAACAAAAATATCAGTGCTCCGTATGTGAGCACTATGTCTAGCGTACAGAAATGAGTCTAGGATGCACCGAATGACTGGCTTATTCTCTCTTCAGATTTATCGCTGTCTGTAGTACAATTTCCAGCAAGAGTCATGCAAGTTTTTTAAAGAATAAAAAAATAGAATTAGATGATATAAATGAGTCTTTTGTCATATTGTATTAAGCACTGCTGTTGAGAATTACCTTGGCAAAGGGCAAAGTAAATTTGTTGAAAGGAAGAGGAAATGGGCTTTTGACGGATTGCGAGATTTATTCATTCTGTGGAAGAAAAGAGTTTCTGTGACGTATAGAGTCTGGACCCACAAGCGGACACAGGAAACTCAGGGGTTAAAGTACAAAATAAAGATTTAACAGAAACAAGAATCAAAACCGAACTGAGTAGCAACGAACACCAGGGAAGGACACGGCTGTGGTGGGTGAGCTCTC
>KV751322.1:11607698-11625448 GCA_001698575.1 Mola mola | reverse complement strand
GCTTTAAGTCCTGAAATGAAGTAACACAAAACCGAAACACAACTACCAAACTAAAAGCAGAGGGCAGAACCATGACAGTTTCACGTTATACCATTTATGTTTTAGAGTGGAGAAACTTGCCCTGCTTGAAAAAATAGTGAAATCAGATAAACATTTACACAGAACATTGCAAGATAAAGACGGAAGAGAAGACGCATATGTGACCCCTAAGAAATAAGTGGAACCAAATGTTTTCTTCTCATGGGACGTTTGCATCAACACAGTTAGCATCAACTGTTTAAGTGCCATCAATGGGCTCTCTAAACAAGCACTTACGCAAGAGACAAATTGTTCAGGTTTCTTTTTCTTCTTTGTATATTTATGCATTCAGTTCCAAAAAAGATGGGACACTGAAAGTGCTTATTGGCAGGCTGTCAAGAATATATCTTGGTGTTTCTTCTGAAGAGAAGATATATATCCATATAGCCATATAGAATATATCCATCATCTAACAACACTCTTATTTCAGCAGCAGATTTTATTTTTTATCTATTCATATCTATATGTTACTTGTTTATGTCTGACCTGTTCTGGTAACAGGGAACGGGACATGCACATTATACCTCTGACGGTATGACATATGGCTACTGAATAACATACGTAATCTCTCAGTGCCAGAGAAAATCTGGGGCCTCTTTTAAAGTGACGCAGCTCAGGCTGAAAAGTCATAAACTGTGACTGAGTTCTGCCTCTGAATCAGCTTGATGCTACAGACATGAATCCATAATCCATTTCCTACTGTCGCCTGCTGACCTCTTTTTAGTCTCTGTGGTGCTTGCGGGAATCAATCATAACATTGCTGTGGTCAGTTTGGGACTTAACCTGAACTTAAGTGCTGTCTTTTAACAGTTGACGGAGGGGGGGTGTTAAGGAACAAGCATAATATGTATTTCCCCATGCTATACCTATACTTCCCCCACACATACACACACAAAACAATTTATACAACTATGGTAAATTTATTTGTATTGGAGTAAATTAGATAAATAAATGAACAGTAAAAGCGGGAAAAAAAACAACTTAAAACTTTAGATGAATTTTAAGTTAAAACTGGGATGTATTCATTTGAGAATTACCTATTGAACTAAATTAATTACTAATTGGTGACCCAAACAATTTGAACCTCATTGAATCATGAGATTTCCCATAGAACCACAGAGAACACATCTGCCAAGATTATTATTTAGCTGTTTTACAAGTGTCTGTGAATGGGGATTTCAGAATTTTTAAACTGTGTTTAAAAGTTGCAGGAAATGTTGGGGTCACTTAAATGAATCACACTTAGCAACTGTAAGAGCTTGGCATGAGCACATCTTGCTAACATAGGAAATTGCACTTTATGTGAATTATTTCAAACTTCCATTACTGTTAGTGAAATGTCACCACTGACGTGGGTCTGAGCCTCCTAATACACCCAAATTTCCCTTTGTTTAATGTACCTCAGGTTAAACCAGCCTTTCATAAAGCTAGCACGTTGAAATATTTTGGTTAGATAATGTATTTACTCTGCCAGGGTTGAATAGGAAATTACATTTCTACATAAAAAGATCAACTTGTGCCAATAGTGACTCACACTTTTTCATTGTATACTGATGTATTTCAAACGCTGGAACATGTTGTCTGATGTACTGACATACTGATGGTAATCACATTCAGACTTTCCAAATGGCATCAACTAGCTCTAACAGGAGCAGCACCACTCTGTATCTCATTGTTACTACCACAACAACACAACAAATGTATATAGAATAAAGACAACTTCATCAAGGATTCATTGCATTGAGCCTGCAAAGCTTTTCCAGAAGAATGTGTTTTTGGCAAGTTACTGCGTGTCGGTGGGAACGACAGAGAAAAAGATGGAAAACAGCTTGATGTTCAGTAGCCCATGAGCTTTATTGCCCAGCAGGGACTATAACATGCACGTGGTGCAGTCCAGGGTATGTCTGTTAAATCTATAGACCACATAGAGGAGAAAGCCTTTACTTTCTTAAGTGTTGAGGCAAACTTTATCTATTGCATATAAGAGATACTGCAATCAGTTTCATGAGATAACGTCACTGTGTAGCTGTGTCTGTTGTCAGTTTGGTGTGCCCTTGTTTTCATCAGCTGCAGCATCTGGTTCAATTTATTTGATGAAACATTAATATTAACTCTGTGAGCACAACGACCTCCGCCCTTCACTACACACGCAAAAATTCATGGCTTTGCACTGACTCTTTGAAGTGAACCATGCATCTCTCGTATACTCTGTCAGCACTACACAATGAACATTAATGCTCCACATACGCTTCTCTGGGGTCTTAATAGGTTATGCATTTCATTCTCTTCAAAATCCAGCTGGTATATTGGAACATCCTGCTGAGTCACTTCTTTACTGTATGTAAGGCAAAGATTTGCTTTAGATCTTTTTCCTACATTAACAGATAAAAGGGTATTGCATGCACAAAATGCCAAAGGGTTCAGTGGAAGACAGAGTAAAGCTAGAAGTGGTCAAAACAATAAAATAATATATAACCTGTCTGAATTCTGAAACCAAGGCATTTTGAATAAACATTTCAGCCTCACTTAGATGACTCTAAAGATAAGAGGCTATGTGTTCTGCACAGTAGAAACCAGGCAGCAGTGCCACTGTGTCCAGTTCCCACCAATACACCTTCCCACCCACCAGCAAAGTTCAGCTGGGGATCATGCTGTTTCACTCCCCTTTTATGGCATTAAGGCAAACTAACCAATTCTCACTTCCCTTCCCAGGGACGCCTTTGTCCTCGCAGTGTGCAGCCTTTTCTCAAACAGAGCTTGTCTACTGTGTGTACTAAACAGCCATATGCCAACAAGAAACAACATGAAATGCTGGATGTCCTCCAATGTTTCCTTTATTCGTTGTTATGGTTTCTTGGTCAACTCAGGTGAGGATATAGTCGTCAGTGGAAATGCACAACTGTAATGAGCGTACTGTCCCTAAGTGTGCTGTACCGAAATGAACTTAACCGTACTGCTTTGTGGAAGTATGGCTTTAGTCTATGGGTCTAACTTCAAGGTGAAGCAGGTGTGGCTGCATGCAACAAAACACTCAACAAACAGACTGCAAACATTCACAATCACCTACCTTAGGATTACTGTAAGCAGAAAAATGATGGTAAGTTTGTAATTGAATGGACATTTCCGAGTAGGAATAAGAAATTTGAATGAAAGCTATTTTAACACTTTAAGAGGACAAAGCAAATATTGTTAGTTGTACTAAATTTATTATGTACAAACATGATATTAGACAGTCACTTCCTGTAAATAAAGTATCTATGTGTCCACCTTTCAAGCTTAGTTGGTACATACAGTAAATGTCTGTCAGTGAATCTGTCAGTGGCTGCATTTTTTGCAAACAATTCATGGTGTATTGTTTAGGATTTTTGTAAAATTATTAGTTTTACTATTAGTTTAATAGTATTATTACTACTAATTATTAGTTTGTGTAACAGTTGTTTCAGGATAAAGTTTTTCTTTATCATTATTTTAGCTTGTATATTGCATATTTGTAATGTCTCGGTTGATCCAGCAGTTCCCTAAATCACTTTTCAAATTTTCCCGTAAAGTGTCCTTGTGCCAATGGAACCGGTGCATTTGGCAATATTCTATAAATCCAATTCAGTCGCAACCACTTCAGTCAAAAATCTATCTATTGCGCGGAAAAATAATAACAATTACATTTGGTGATATGTTCTCCCTGCCCTTCTACAAGCATATGTGGAAAGCCTTTAGCAGGGAGAGCCATTTCCCTGCCTTTTCATGTGCCAGACATGAAATGGCTACAACAAAGAGAGCAGCAGCAAAGGTCCCAGAACAGAGCAGCCATCAATGACAACAGAGAAGAGACTGAAAAGATACAAAGCATGTATATACATTGGAGGTGATGCGGTTTAGGTGGGTGAAATGACTTGCAGGGAAAGCAGCATGTCTGAGCAGGCTAGAGCAGTTTAAATAGAGCGGCTTGAGGACTTCCAATGAACGCTGATGTGGGCTGAGCATGACTTAACTAACGCTTAAGCACTCAATTAGTTCAACCGTTCTGAGAATATGTAGTAAAAGATAAAAGAAATGGACTATGATGCAGGTATAGAGTTGGTGTTAGTGTATGTCTACATTGTGGAAATTTGTCATTGTTGGAAACAACTCTAACAGTAACATAAATGGAAGAGGACCGCGGTGCAGCAAATCATAACTTTTTGTTGTGTACACTGTATTTGTAGTGTATAAGTATTTTATGGGGGAACATGTTTGCCTTTCTTAGAATGAGATAATTACTTGAGAAATGGTAACAATATTTAGCATGTTAGACCCAGATACCACAAAGATGCTGAACATTAGGTAAGTTGTCTATATGAATGGTTTTATTGACATATTCAACATTGTGTTTTCAATGTTGTGCCAGTATCACATAATTTATATATGTTTTTGCAGGCATAATATCATAAAATTATAGCACCAGTAATCAAGGAGCAAAAGAAAGCTCAAGGTGATCATACTGTTAAAATATCTCTGTCTCTCTTCATCCTTTCATTGTCCTCAATGGTGTCCTGTGATGGGAACATGTAGAAGCTATTCTCACTGTGCAGTTTAAAACAGAGAGCAGGAAAGCAGCTGCGCATCACAGTGAAAATGGAAGTGCAATCAGCCAGCTGACATGGAACACACTAGTTGAAGTTGTAAATGGTTTCAAAGGCAGGACAGGTGTGAATGTCAAGAATTTTTTTTTTTTTCATTGGATACCACATAAATCAGATCAATTTTCAGATCCCTTTGCAGCTTTGCATATTTTCTGTAAGTGATCTTTAAGCATTTACTGGTAGTCCTTTCTCACTATTACCTTTGTGCTAAACTCTGTGCTGAGCAATAGAGAAGGAAGGAGATGTAAGGGGGCAAATGTGGATGGGAAACAGACTGTGACAAGAAAGAAAGGGTATGTCCATGAAGAAAGCATTACACAGTCCTGCTATTAAAGTGAGCTGTTGCCCAGAACACACCAGCGTTTCACAGCTATGACTGCAATCATTTCTTTGAGCAAAATGCGTGATGAGTTCACAGAAGCAAAGGACGGAATAATAGGAACTGCAGCAGCAAACACTCAACACCCCATTCAAACAAAGTGGAAAAATTCAACATAGAGAGCCCAAAAGCAACAAAGCATAATTTCATTGTTCTGGATGAACAGCCTTGTCAGTCTTCCTAAATGTGGGAGTTTGTGCCTCCCTGGATTATTTGGAGCCAAGGTACAAGGTTTGCCAGAATGCAAGTACATATCTGATAGTGTCGCCCCCAAACTAGACGAGACAGCCAGGTACATATTTCATGAAGGCTTTGAAGCTGCTATAGCGCAACACTTTTAGTGCACATTGAGACCTAATAGTCCAATTTTTTTGTTCCAAACAAATGCAAGAATGATACATTGTTCAATTTTTTTTCATCAGGTTTCATTTGCATTGTCAAAGGCAAAACCAAAGCAGCCAATGAAACAAAAAAGCCATGCAAGTCATTCACTGAAATGCTGTTCAGTTATTGGTCAGGCTGTCGGGTAAAAAGCAACAACCTTTGGATTATCTGCTGTATGTCATGTAGCATGAATAGATCCCTTACAAAAAAGTAGTTTATCCAAGTGAGTGTAAGTATAATTAAAAATGAGATAGTATACTTTAAGTTTACTTTGCAAGTACTTAACAGATATATACTTAAGAGTAGTATACTTAAGTAAACTTGGCTTATACTTAAAAGTTTAAAGAAAAGTCTTAGTATATTTGACTTATAGTTATACTTGTACCAATACAGTATATAGTAAGTATTTATCCAAGTATAAGTATTTTTCAATTTAATGATTTGTAATTGCTCTTTCAACTAAGTAGGCTATAAAATGTTTTTCTCCATATAATTTGGCCTTAGGGCAGCACAGTGGTGCAGTGGTTAGCACTGTTGCCTTACAGTGAGAAAGTCCTGGGTTCGATTCCGGGTCAGGGTGTTTATCTGTGGAGTTTGCTTGTTCTCCCTGTGTCTGCGTGGGTTCTCTCCGGGTACTCCGGCTTCCTCACACAGTCAAAAAACATGCAAACTGGGGGTTAGGTTAATTGGTCACTCTAAATCGCCCATAGGTGTGAATGTGAGTGTGGATGGTTGTTTGTCTCTATATGTCAGCCCTGCGATGAACTGAAGACTTGTCCAGGATGACCCTGCGACTCCTAGCAGGATAAGCGGTAGAAAATGGATGGATGGACATTGGCTTTAATACCTCAGCATCTATTTTAAATATTTGAAGAATGGAAATGACAACCTACCATAGCAGCACAACTGCTATGCATAAACATCTAAAAAGGCTCTAAGGCCTCAAGACGCAAGACAACAGCGTAAATAATTATTATTTATATGTTATGTTATGTTAAATTGTTGGTTGTTATCAATGCCTGGGAGTCATCACTGCATTATTATCTTCGTCTCCGTCTTCGTTTTCTGCCACTTATCCAGGTTTCCTGAGAAGGAAACTCAGTTCGGCCGCTAGTATTTGCAGTCACATTATTTCGGTCACTACCCAGAGCTCATGACCATAGGTGAGAGTTGGGACATAGATTGACAGGTAAATTGAAAGCTTTGCCTTCTGGCTCAGCTCTCTCTTCATTACAACAAACTGTTTTAGCGTCCGCATCACTGCAGAGATAATCTGTCTGGTAATCTCCCTTTCCTTTTTCCCTCGCTTGTGACCCAGTGATACTTGAACTCCTCCACTTGTGGAAGCAACTCTTCCGTGACCTGGATTGGGCAATCCAACATTGTACCAGCGAGGCCCGAGAACCATGGCCTCAGATTTAGAGGTGCTGATCCTCATCCCTGCAGCTTCACACTCGGCTGCAAACTATCTCAGTGCGAGCTGGAGGTCACTGTTCGATGAAGCCAACATTGTCATACGTCATTGTCGGACCACGTCAGACGGAATCTGGAGGCCACCAAACTTGACTCCCTCCGCCACTTAGCTGCGCCTAGAAATTCTGTCCATAAAAATTATGAGCAGAACCAGGAACAAAGGCAGCCCTTGCAGTGACCAACCCTAACTAGGAATGAGTCTGACTTACTGCAGTGTATTCGAAAAAATAATCTATAGATTAATCGATAAAAAAATTATTGTTAGCTGCAACCCTAGATTAGACTGATTGCATGCACAAAACATTCCCCTGCAGGGGCTTGAAGGCAGCATGAGAGTGCGGCTCGTTCAAGCCTGCACCCTGAGTTCCCTCTACTCTCAAACTGATCCACTGCAGCTTTCAATCATTTGCAAGGATTTTGTAAAAGGATGATCTGACCAAAAGCTGGCTGTAATGAGAGCTACCCACAGAAATGAAGGGCACCAAGGGGATAAATTCCAGGACTCGACTCAGTCACACTAAATAAGGCCAGTGTGAACACAACTTTACACTTCACTGTAGCTTGTTATGTAGTGTAATGTAATATAAGAATTTTTTATTTTCTAATTTTTACACTTTAACAGAAGGTTTTTTTGTTTATTTTTTTAAGATTTTTAATGAAACCTCTTCTATTCCTAGATTTATTTGTATTATTTCTCAAGAATAACTCACAGCCAAAACTGATAATAATAATTAAAAAAAAGTCCTCTGCCCTATTCTCTGTAAGCATTTATTTTTTTTTAACAAATGGATAGAATTTATATTACATCTACATGTGGGTAGTGTACAACTGTTATATCCATCCATTTGTGATCATTAAATTGACAGCAAATAGTTGGAGTAAATACCATCACAAGGACATGTTGTTGCATTTTGTAGAGAAAGACCGCTACGGAACCTCAGGAGAAGACATAACTGCTACTTATTAAAAAGTCTCCATTAAACCCACCTGTTTCCTCCGTTGTTATAAATCAAGGGGACCTTAGTGAAAAATAAGAACAGCTGGGCACTGCCCTTTGGAGATTTGGGGGGTTGCCTCATTGTTTATACTGTAGTGCTTTAGAATTGTAGGGTGGTCCTCTAGTCTCAATCCCCTCTATCCCACGCCTGTGTTTGTATAGTAGCATGAACAAACAAAACAAGAGCTATTTGTAAGAGAATTGATTTATAGATGTACGCAAATACTCAAAGGTTGACACAAAAGCATATGTCTCATTTCCTATTAAGTCATTCACTTTGTTGGATTTGGAGTTAAAACACCATAAGAGTCGAGTAATTGTTCTTTTGCTGAATGTCTAAACACACTAGTCTTTCATGTTGTGTAATGTGTTTCAAAATCTCTATCAAACATTGACCTTAACCTATGATGACCTTGGAGTGTGATCGCAGCCACCCAGGTTTTGTTGCAACACAGCACGCCCAGCAAGCCTCCTACCTCAAATGATGCTATAAAATGACAAACGGGAGACCCTTAAAGACAAAACTTGGTTTTAAAATTCTGGATCTTATGTTTCAGTATTTCTTGTTCTTGTTGTTATCCTGGTCATCTTTTTGTTTTCTGTGATTTTGTCTCTATGCCTCATATTTTATTCCACCTTGTTCCTGAAGTGAAGTGCGGAGGGGATGAATTATTTGAGTGTTGAGGCCACAGCATGTGAAGCAGGTTGCATTTCATGGGAATGCAAATCAATTTCTGATTGAGGGCGGAAAAGGAACAGGAGAAAGAGGGAGGGAAGGAGGGAGGAGGGAGGGAGATGCAAACTGTAATGGTTACTCCTGCAAAGGCATTAAAAGAGTTTACAACCATCCCTCCAAGGGTTTTCCTGTCAAGCAGATGCAGGATGGAACAAATTTGTTCCTCTCCCATTTCTTCTCCCTTTTCACACGTGTTCCCATTACACAAAGGATCCTCTGTTGGAGGAGATTGTGTATGTGTGTACGTGTGCAAGGGTGGAGGGTTAGGGCGATGGGGAAACTGCATTGGATTGCACTCGTGGCAATTAAATTCATCAATAACCAGCACTTTTATGGTGCAAAGCATTTTTACAACCAAGTAACTAGAACAATGTTCATTATATTGTTAACAAGCTAATACTGTGAATGTGAGTTTTCATGAGAGAGAACTATTACAAATCTTTGTATGCAACATATCTTTATTTACTTTATTTAATAAAAAGATGGAAAAAAAATTAATTGATACATGTTGCTTTGGACATGTACCGACACTGTGTGTTTAATATTCAAAAGTATTTCATTCCATTTATTTGAGTTCTAATTTGAAACCAAATAATCAAAGCATGTAGAACACTTAATTTCGCTAAGTCATTGCTTTCTAAGCTGGAAGTGTTTTGGACATTTACTTAGTTTGATACTAGACTTCTGTTAGTGCCTTTAAGTGGGAGACTTCTATAGACATCTGCAGAGGCACTCGTCAATAAGGAGCCTAAAATCATTTTTTTCCATTGGGTTTGGCTCTCAGAATGGAATTAAGTTTTATCTATTATAAACTGGAACTGCTCTGATAAACACAGACCTCAAAAGAAAGATTTCTTCCTGCAGGACGTGAGCTTTTCTTGTTGTTGTTAGGAGTTTGATTCTCTTATATGTTAAGTGTGTGTATATCTGCCAAATCAAAGTTTATTTCATTTTAAACAGTTGTGCTTATAGTTGTGAAGAGTGGGATTGTGCAGAGTTTGATTGGCATCTGTTTCTAATCTGCAAATATATGCTCAAAACCAGCTTTTAAGTTCCAAATGCAATATAAACACCATGTCAGAGAGCGACTGAAGTTGATGTCTGTCCCTAAGTCACAGTACCAGGTGGCTGAAACACCCCACCCGTGTGGGGTGCTCCGGGTGGCATCCTGAAATCTGTAAATCTGTTTTGACTAACTGATCCACACAAACTAACCCTTTAATATCTGAATTGTCATTTAAGATGTTAAGCTGAATTTTCTAAAGCCTTTTTCAGCCACATCCTGGCTTAAACATTCATTGTGACTCAATGAGGCATTTCAAAATTCAGTGCTTTACTTTGATTTCAATGCCAACTGTTGATCTTTTTAAAGATAACACATTGGGTGATCATCATTTTGTAGCAATGAGAGGAAATTGTAGTTAAAGAAGGCTTTATCACTGCATTTTTTCAGACAAAGGATTTCATTGACATTTCATTGGCTTTAATGCAAATTTGTAATGTTTGGCAACATAAAGAGACAAAATAATTGATAGTGTTCATGATTGTGAAATCACAATCAAGTTTAAGTTTTAAAGCCTTGAGACACACAATGACTTTACACTCTCACCACTCATCATTGTAACTCAAGATGTGCCTGAGACTTGAAGGATGAAACTGGAGAATTTGTGTGACTTGCACAAAGGGTGTGACACACTCAAACCTTAGTTAAAGGAGTGTGTAACATAGTTGGTTGTTGAGTCCTATTCCTAGGTCATCCAACAAAACCCTGTTTCTATAAAGATGGGACACTGTGTAAAATGTAAACAGAATCTGAATGTGATGATCTGCATTACATTGATATTTAATTGACACATAGTTGAATATAGTTGTACAAAGATATAAAATCCAATCAAATTAAATTTTATTTGTATAGCCCATAATCACAAATTAAAATTTGTCTCAGTGGTCTTTTACAAACTGTGCAAAGGTGGCACATTCTGCCTTTAAACCCTCAAAGTGAGTGTGAAAAAACTTAAACAAAAACCCTGAACAGGGGAAAACCTCAGGAAGAACAACAGAGGAGGGATCCATCTTCATGAGACAGACATACGTGCAATAGACGTTGCATGTACAGAACACAACAACAGAAAAGTAACAAATTAATGAGAATGTATAAGACATCCACGAGTCCAAGTCTGCGGAGCAGGTGCAAGGAGCAGAGGGAGAGGAACTCAGTGTATCATGGGATGTCCCCCAGCAACCTAAGCATATACCAACATAACTAGAGGCCAGAGAGGCCAGCCCTTACTGTAAACTTTATAAAAAAAGGAACATTTTAAGCCTCCTTTTAAAAGCAGAGAGTGTGTCTGCCTCCTTCACTGTGACTAGAAGATGGTTCTACTGGAGAGAAGCTTGATAGCTGAGGGCTCTGCCTCCCATTCTACTTTTAGAGATTCTGCGGACAACCAGTAACCTTGCATCCAGGGGAGCGTAAGGCTCTGGTTGGGTGATAAGTACTACTATGAGCTCTCTGAGATATGATAGTGCCTGTCCATTAATAGCTTTGTCGATGAGAACAAAGATTTTAAATTCAATTTGGGATGTAACAGAAAGCCAATGCAGAGAAGCCACTGCAAGGAAAATATGGTCTCTGATGTCAGTTCTTGTCAGTACATTTGCTGCTGCATTCTGGACCAGTTGAAGAATCTTTAGGGACTTATTAGGGCAGCCTGAAAATAGAGAATTACAGTAGTCCAGTAGCTTGGAAGTAACAAATGTGTGGATTATTTTTTTTGGATCTTGTTGAAAGAGGATATGCTGGATTTTTGCTATATTACAAGTGAAAGAAGGATGTCCTTGAAACCTGTTTTACGTGAGCGTCAGAAGACAAGTCCTGGTCAAAGATAACATCTTACAGTGATGCTAGAGGTCAGGGTAATGCCATCCAGACTAACTGTACTGTTGGATAATGAGTCTTAAAGGTGTTTAGGGTCCTGCAGAATTACCTCAGTTTTGTCCAAGTATAATAATAAAAAGCTATGAGATGTCTTTTTTTAATATTTTTAAGACATGCCTTAAATATAGCTGACTGATGAGTTTCATCTGGCTTCATTGATAAGTATAATTGTGTATTGTCTGCATACCAATGACAAATAATGTGTTTTCTAATATCACTGAAATGGAGTCAATGGAATATACAGAATATAGCTGGTATTAGTTTGTGTGGCATCTTGCCTGTCGAACCTCCTCCGGTGCACCTTGGGTCAGCTGCAGGGTGTTCAGCTGGTGCTACCTTTTACCGATGTTTACCCCCTAGCCAGTACACCTCCAGGCGGGGGGGCTAGTGGCTGTCTAAGGACGTCTCCCTGCCACTTCCTGCAGCTCGATCTCCTGGGGTGTCTGCTCCCATGTGTTATCTCTCCTCTTTAACCACAGCTAGCTCCTTGATTGCCTTCTGCAGTCTTGTGCCTCTTTTCCCAGCAGCCCGGAGAAGTTGGATCACCAACCTGCCCACAAAGCCCCTGCACCTGACTTCCACTGGGTGGATGGACGCTGCCCAGCCTGCCTCTCTGCACTCTGCATCCAGTATTGGGTACTTAGAGCCCTTTAGCTCATGTGGGACAGTCAATTGGATGATGATGCCCCCTTTGATGGCTAGAGCCCACATCACAATGTCTGGTCTCAGCGTTGTCTGCCCAATCTTGATAGGGAAGATCGCTGCTTGTTGAGGTCAACACGTATCTCGAATTTCTTTCCAGAGGTCAGCAGCAGCAATCTTGTTTGTCCTACCCCCGGCCTCTACTGGCTCTCTCTTTGTCGGACGAAGGGAACGCCTGGTGTGGCCGCCCGAGAAGGTGTTTGCAGCTATTCTTCGTTTCTGCAGGAGCTCTGTTAGCTTCTGCAGGACCTGGTTATGCCGCCATCTCAAGCGCCCCTGTTCCAGTTCCACGTCACATTAGGACAAGATGTGCTGGAGGCCTTGAGTTGTTTTTAATGCATAAAGGACACTTGTCTTCACCCCCAAACTACTGGACAGGTTTTGTGGGCAAGGAAGGGTATCGTACGCTGATCTCACCAGGAAGCTGAGCTGTGCCTGTGGGGTTTACCAGGTTATTTACCCTGCTTATGGTGTCCTCCCACAGGGTTCATGCCCCCTGTTTGGCCCTGTAGCCATCTCCGCCAGCTCGTGTGGTGCTGGTATTCTATTGTCCCAGAGGACAGTCAATTCGATGTTGAAGACCAGTTTGATGGATGTAGTCCATATAACAATGTCTGGTCTCAGCGTTGTCTGACCTTATGGGACTCCATGACTAACTTTATCATATTTGGATGATTCATCATTAACATGAACAAATTGATATCTATCAGATGAGTAGGACTTAAACTAGCATAATAGAGATCTTGTACTGCCTACTTGATGTTCTAGCCTCTGTAGTAGGATGTGATGGTCAATAGTATCAAAAGCTGCAATAAGATCTAATAAGACAAGCAAAGAGATAAATCCCTCATCAGATGAAGGGAGGAGGTCATTTGTAACTTTGACTAGCATTGTTTCCGTGCTGATATACTCTAAAACCTATATGTAAGTCCTTAAATAGACTAAAACCTGACTGAAAATCCTCTAATAAACTATTATCCTGAAGAAAGTGACACATTTAGGTATTGCTTTCTTCTAGAATTACTAAGAGAAAGGGGAGGTTGGATATTGGTCTATATTTGACTATAACTTCTGGATCCAGAGTAGGTTTTTTAGGAGTGGTATAATTACAGATACTTAAAAAAACTGGGGTATATAACCTGTTATCAGAGACAGATTGGCTATGTTTAGTAGTGGAGTGCTGATTAGGGGTAAATCATCTGTGAAGAGCCTAGTTGGTATGGGGTCTGATAGACAAGTGGACCGTATAGATGAAGATATTGTTGTAATTAGCTCGTGATGGTCAAATGGATAGAGGCTCTATACATATACTGTATATGAGGTCTAACAACTGTTTCTGTAGTACCTGTTGTTGAACTGGAATCAGTGAGGTGTACTATGTCCATTAATTCGTTATAGTATTCTTTTCTTGTAGTACAAAGGACCTTCCTGTATACTTAAAGGCTTAAAAGCTCTCTTTTTTTTTCTTTTGTATTTTTGTAAATCACATCCTCATTTTGACTTTGACTTTGATGATCCTCAAAAGATTCAGAGAATGTGAAGAAACTTTTTATGTTATATGAAAAGGCTGAAAACCAATAATGGATGGCTGTGATCTTCAGGCCCGTACTGGGCACAGCATTGGAAACAGACAAGATTCTGAAAATCACTGTATGGGCTAGGGAACACTTCCAAAAACCATTGTCTTTGAGCACACTTCACTGCTGCATCCACAGATTCAAGTTGAAACTGTTTCAAAGAGGCAACGGTATAAAACAAATCCGGAAACTGTACTGCCTTCTCTGGTCCAATGCTCATTTAAGATGGACCGAAGAGTAGAACTAGAAACCAGTACTGTTGTCAAACGAGTCAAAATTTGAAGTTAAAATCTATGATGGTGTATCCTCCAGGGACCTTTCAGCTTGGAATCAGAGCACAGTTCAAAATCCAACATCCATAATTGTATGGGGGTGCAGTTTTGTGCATGGCATCATGGACATCCTGCACATTTGTGAAAACAACGTTGATGCTAAGTAATATATATTGCAGATCCTTTTTTTTCAATTAACATTTCACAAAATGTCTTTTTTGGAATCAGTCCTGATGACTAGCCCAGCCTTGAAACCCAAAGTGTCTCTATGGCTCAGGAATAACACTGAGATTGTTCCTTTAAGTCACACATGCACACTTAAGAATCTCTTATCAATGTAGTTTTAGTCACAACTTTCCCATCTTTTGCTCTTCTCTGATTCCTGTAAATGATGCAGACAGATGGAGTCTTGCTCCATATGACTTTGCCATGGCGATCTCCAATGTGTTACTCGCTGTGTTGGCTAATGGCTACCCAGTCTCCATTAGCTGATCTCAGACACAGATCGAATTAATTTGTCTGCAGCTTGCACTTTATACACACTATGTATGAAGACCATGGGACATTTGTTTTGTGAGGTGTGACTCAGATATACGTATGCTGCTCTGAGTCATGTCCAAAGGCACTTTCAGTGTGTGTTCTCCATTTGTTCTGCAGTGTGTGTATGTGTGCTCCAGCAGTTTGTATAACAGACTACCAATTCTGTACAATCCCACTTGTGAAGTTTTTTACAACCAGTGACGTTTTAAGAAAAGTTAAGACTACCGTTTTCCATTACCAACCGCTGACATCGTCGTTGGAACCTTTGGAAATTAGCTGAATATTTAAAACAATCTCTGTGAGAATTGTTTTTTCATCAGTGTTGACTGAAGTGTTCTTCATATTGATCCATTACAATATAAATAATTTAAACAACTTTGTCAAAATGTAAATGTGGTTGCTGACAGTAAAATCCACTTGCCAATATCCAGGCGATCACAAAATGGTGAAAAACACCCTCGATAACTTCATTTAATATGTGGGGTATAAATTGCACCTTGTTACAGAGCAGTATATGAATAGCCTCCTTAGTTTTGTCATGATTTAATGCAATCTACTGCATGTTACACTGTACACATTTATGTAAAACAGGCTTATGTGATGTATCACAGACATTCACCCTTTTTTCCAGGGCTTTACCTCCTGTGATAGAAATCAACAAGCTGTGGGAAGACCACTTCACTTGCACGTTGACCTGAGTGAGTTCAGACTGTATTGTTCAGATTTGTCAACCTTTATCCATTTATGATGCAAAAAGGATAATCCTCATTATGGGTTTTCTGCAAGTTAAATATTAAGTGTGAAAAACAAGTGGATGAAGTCTAATAACATAAATTTTAGTTTAGGCTATAACTAGTTAGTAAGTATCTAGTGAACTAGTTGAGCATTGTGTTGCTAAAAAACTTGATATTTGGTGAGAGAAATGGAAGAGACCAAACAGACTGAAAAGATGGCTGTGTGGGAGTGCCATAACATTGCTTACCTGCTCTGACGAAAAGAAAAAAAAAGCAGACCCTTCTGGACCGTATTCAAAACTTACAAATGTAAAATTGTCGTCTTTCTGCAATTTAATGGAGTATATAATGCATTAATGTTTCGGATGGTATGAAAACAATAAGAAAAGCCACAAGATTGAAATAAAATGTCATAAATAACATGATGAAAAGAATAATGATAGCATTGCAGTAGTATCACGCATTAAAGATTAGATCAATTAAATGTCCAAACAACATTTCAGTGGTTTTTGATTTTTTCTTCACCTTGTTTGTGAAGAATTATTTGAGTCGTTTCTTAACAGCTGCACTGTGGTCTGTGTCTTTATCTGAAAGCCAAGCAGTCGTATCACACCTCCCAACAGTAGACCACAGTTTCACTGTTACTGTTTACATTCTGGCTTCTACCCATCCTGGAGTCATCACTAATTGGAATCTGATGCCAGAAAACACCCATTGCAAAACATAAAATAAAACACGCCTTTTTTGCCTCCTCCCTGATGTGACATGGAGAGGATGGGACTGTGACACACCAGCAGTGTGGCGTCAAAGCTGCTTTGCTCACGTATTTGCAAAATTCACACTTTCCCTTTCAATTCCACCCAGAGCTTTTAAAGCCCAAGTCGCCCATTTCTTTGCATAATCGCTGCCTTATTACCAGAAGCAACCAGTGTGTTATCCCAACATCATCTTCACAAATGTTCGCATGTTATTGTTTGCACGAGTGCTGCTAAATAATGAGGAACACGTGTTAGAGGCGATGACCAAGTGCAGGATGTGCAGCCCATGCTTGTTCTTTTACCTTCCTCTGACCAGCCTTATGCAAAGGTCTGGGCCTGGACAGTTTTTGGATGCAACAAAACCTTCTGTCTTAAAGCCTCTCATGAGTGAGACCAAATGTATTGCTAAATCTTAACCGAAATCATACTGCTGTCCAAGTCCTGGGAGCTAAGCCTGCATTGATTCATCTGTAAATATGCTCATGGCCCTGAAACCTGGCTCTGACACAGCAGAACATGAAGGAGACTCTGACGTGGCTGTTTATCAGCAGGAGAACCTTATTATATATGTCTACATGTCAGTACATTCTGTAACTTTCAGAATGTACCTAAATATAGACATACTACACGCAGCTGGTAATTACATTAATTATGTAACATTTCATGACTCAAGTTTCACGCTGAAGCCCATGTAGGTTGTCCAAAGCTCTTCTAATGTAAACGACCAAATTCTTTCAACTGCAATTATGAAGAATACCCAAATACTAGCTGTTTCAACATATTGCTTAGATGCTAGATTCTTTAGCCAAGCTAATCACTTTTCACTAGCACTTTTCGTTGCTGGTACTACTTTCTTTAACACCTCCTTCATGCACGTACATGCACACGCACCCTGCACATCCACTGTTAACACTAGACTATTAATTAAACCTCCAAGTAAGCACAAAGGTTTCATTCCTTTCAATCACATCTCACTATTTGAGAGTCAAAGGTAGAGTTGATGTGGACTACATTGGCATGATGTCCTCGCTGTATGTCACAGAAGTTGCCATGGCGCACTGAGTAATTGCAGCTGTAGTTTAAACTGGTGTCAGGAGTCACTGTGCCCTCACACAGGGGTCATATATGTTTAGAATTGTATCCTGTAATGTAACAACTTAGATATTTGGAGATAAAGTGCAGAAGCACAAAAGATGTGCCCAGGGCAAGATGGGACTTGACAATATACAACAGGGTCCCAAAATTAACTCAGAGAGAAGAGACAGAAAGGGAACAGTTAGGATTGTCCCAGCTGTGATAACTCTTGTGATGATTTGTGTGTTTCTCAACTCATAGCTTCGCCATATTTTAAAAACAGTCATGATGGCTGAGAAAACGTTTAGGATAGACCACACAGAGCCTTTCCAGCTCATGGCTGGTCGAACACCTATGTTTTTCCTCCCTATACAGCTGCTCTGGTGTCGCTGCTCTGCTGCAGAAAGAAGAGACTCTGAGAAATAAGAACAAGAAAGCACATGATTTAAAGTGACTGTGTCAAGATTGGACATTAACTGACTGGGTCTT
>KV751322.1:11585783-11602144 GCA_001698575.1 Mola mola | reverse complement strand
GGAGGAGCTCAGAGTAGAGCCGCTGCTCCTCCGCGTTGAGAAGAGCCAGTTGATGTGGTTCGGGCATCTGGTCAGGATGCCTCCTGGACGTCTCCCTGGGGAGGTGTTTCGGGCATGCCCATTCGGGGAGACCCTGGGGCAGATCTTTCGGCTGGCTTGGGAACGTCTTGGTGTCCCCCCAGGAGGAGTTGGTAGAACTGGCTGGGGAGAGGAGCATCTGGATCTCCCTGCTCAGGCTGTTGCCCCCGTGACCCGGACCCGGATAAGCGGCAGAAAACGAAACAAAACGAAACAAGATCAACTGCTGCAGAAGCAAATAGCATCGCATTGCACAGTTCCCGATTGTCCTACGAAAAAATTCGGCAGAAAACGAAACAAAACGAAACAAGATCAACTGCTGCATTGCACAGTTCCCGATTGTCCTACGAAAAAATGAATCTCTTCTGATGTCCATCTCACTCTCCTCTTCAAGCAATAGGTTGTGACAGTCTGTGTATTCTGACATTCACAGACTGAATTCTCACCTAATGCATTTTCATCAAATTTAAGTGGGCAATTATGTGCTTATGTCCCAAACAGCATTTGGTAATAGTCCATTGGCATTTATTATTGAGAATTTATGAGGATCCTGACTCAGCAAATTAGTGAAAAGGGATGCAGGAGCCAAATTATTTACACAATTTTTATCTTCAGCCAAGAGATATTCCTTTATGTTTTCTGTCTTCTTCTTTGTGTCCAGCTTGGTCCTTTGGTGCCCCCATGCATTTTAGCCTGGTTAGTGACCCTCGTCTAACATATACCGCTAATGTACATGTATTGCTCAATTAATGGTTTCCAACTTCATGTGACCTTTCGGCTGACTAAAACAATGACATCATGATCATCTATTAAAGGCACATTCCAGCCTATCTCAAATGTTTAAAATGCATAAAAATAAGTTTTTGAATGAAAATGATCAATGGCATTTAGCTAAATTTAGGTTATAACCACGTCTCCGGGGAAACCTACACCACTAATGCTGACAGTTGTCCAATTGCCAGATGACCAGTCTGTCACTGCGATCACTGAACAAAGTCCAGACACACACCCACAGTGCGGTTAGCAATGGGATCAGGACAATTTAGGCAGAGGGTTGATGAAAAGAAGGTTCACTAGGTTCATTCCTTTTTGTTGGGGGACTGGAAGGCAGGTAATGGGATAATCAAACAGGAAGGGAGCAGGCTGGAGATCCCAGTTATTTCCAGTATTCACCCTGTGGGAAATAGTTTCCCTGGTGAAGAATTAGAATTAGTGATGGTTTCGGTATCACTTCTGGCATTTTTTGTCAGACACAAATCACCTGCGTTTTTTAGGTAAGTATAGATATATTAGAAATGGAGCTCAGTTTTTTTACTGAGCAATACTTTTCGCTATTTGATGGACAATGTACTAACAATCAACTTGGATTTTGCCAAAAACTGTTTGTTAAAGACTAATAGTTAGCAGAACATTTATAGGTCAAAGGCCAGTTTATTTACTTAGTCACCCATATGCAATCACCACATTTTCTCCTGTGAATAGCAGAGTTTGGCTCTATAGTTATTTTTCCAGCACCATGGTGGTAGAGGTCAGGGGAAACATACATCCACTCATCTGCTTATTATTACTGTCTGGCACAGGCCACCCCATACTAACTGGGGTCTTCTTAACCAAGCAATCCTGTGAGGTCTAAATACAAAGGTCAAGGGAATTATGAGAAGCAAGGTTGAAACACAAATAGAGTGCAGTTTTAAGTTAAACAGTGAACTATTTGGCAACCTGGGATTGAGACTCAGCAGTCAAGGATGTCATTTATTTCATGACTGATGCATTTTACAAAAATCAGATGGAAGGAAGATGGAAATTTAGTGCTCAGAATTAAAGTGTTTATTTGAGTTACACAAGTAAATTAGCTTCATATCTGGTTCATGTTCAATAATACTCTATGGAATAAACAAAATATTACTTCCTTTCTTCTATAATGCACAACAGAGAAAAAAAACAAAATTAGACAAAGCAGCTTTTGGGCATTTTCCTGTTTTCTTCCTGTCCTCTCTTTTTTTAACGCATCAGTTTTCATGTCAAACACAAAACCATCTCTAGATGTATCATTCACAAAATCCCAATTTGCTTGGTAATTTTTTCATCTTTTCCAGCTAGGGTTTTTGTTGAACTTGGTGGCAACGTCACCCTACCCTGCAGGCTCATGCATAGGGACATCATATCTTTTGGAACCATGGCCATCCGCGTCAAATGGATCAAGGTGGCAGAGGATGAAGCTCTGAACGAGGATGTGCTGAGTTCAATGGGACCCCACAAGAACACCTACGGAAGCTTCGAGGACCGTGTCTTCATGCAGGAGTTGGACAGCGATGATGCCTCCTTGGTGATAACTGATGTCTCCATGGATGACAAGGGAAAATATCGCTGTGAGATCATCAGTGGGGTGGAAGAAACATTGCAATATGTTATCTTGGAGGTGGAAAGTGGTCTGATTAATGGTAAGTGCTATTCTTTTATGTTTACGTAGGTACTTAGTGTGGGGTGGGTTAACATACTGGACATTCAAAGTGTCCTTTGCCTGTTAAAACGCATCATTTAGAATGAAACCATCTTTTGTTTGTGAAATAATTTTCTAATAATTTAAAATCTCCAGAGTTTCTTTCTATTCTTGTGGAAAAAAGATAGCTTGAGCTGATTTATTAAATTTGAATTCTGATCAACATATGCAAATAGAAACATTTTTTTTACATCATTTCCAGTCCACGCACAATAACATTTTACTTAGTCATCAGATTTTAGAATGAGTAAATTGTAATCACTTTGAAATGCACAATTTGAAGAAAAACTGCTTTATTAGGTTATTTACATATTGGTGACACACGCGCAGCAAACACGCGCATCCTCAGGGTACCCAACTCAATGTTCAATGTCTCCTATCAGGAGGAGACACTGAACCCCACTCCTAACCCCGGAGGGGAGAGGAGAGTTGGGTACCAGGAGGATGCGCGTGTTTGCTGGGGTGTGTCACCAACCACCGCCCCGCACTGCTTAAGGTTCCGAGCGTGGTGCAATTCCACAAATATTGGCTGGTAACGCAGTAAATTGTTGCAGTATTTTAAAGATCCTTTGCACTAAAACTCCTCTCCCACAGCTCCCATCTGCCTTTTGTTGATTGATTGAGCAGGGTGGAGTTTCAACACACACGTTTAAAAGTGGTGAGAAAAGAAGTTTAAGATAGGAGAGAAAGGAAACATCACAGCATTATTCAGTCTGCTGCATCATGTACTGTACATAAAATCTGCTGAATTAGATTTTAATGATGCATAGATTCCCCATTAAATTATTATTTTATTAAGTCTTCTTGAAGTTAAAGGTTTTAGCTTTTTTAATGCAGCATGAGACAGCCTTTTTTTTTTTTTCCTTGGCCATGGACATGTGGGCTGACATGATATTAATTTCATCCCTCCTGCCCTCCTCAGGTGTCGTGTTCCCATACTCGCCCCATTTGGGTCGCTACAACCTGAACTTCACCGGAGCAGTGCAGGCTTGTGAGGAACAAGATGCTGTTGTTGCAAACCACGCTCAGCTCTTTGAGGCCTGGAAGGGCGGCCTAGACTGGTGCAATGCCGGATGGCTGAGTGACGGCACAGTGCAGTATCCCATCAACAGACCCAGAGAGCCTTGTGGTGGCTCCAAAAATGGGCCAGGCCTAAGAAACTATGGCCGGCTTGATAAACATCGCCTGTATGACGTGTTCTGCTATGCTTCTTCAAGCAATGGTAAGGTTTTTCATCTTAATTAATTTTGATGATGGACTGCTAAAGTTTAATTAAAAAAAATGAAGCTCTTCTCCTGATTGCCTGTTTCGCTTTCTCTGCTGTCAGGACGTTTTTATTGGCTGGTCCAACCTGACAGGCTAACTTTTGACGAGGCCGTGCAGGCATGTTTAGATGATGACGCGGAGATTGCCAAGGTGGGCCACATTCATGCCGCTTGGAAGCTTGAGGGCTACGACCGCTGCGATGCTGGCTGGTTGGCTGATGGAAGCGTCCGCTACCCGATCTCCAGGCCCCGCAAGAACTGCAGCCCCACAGAGGCTGCAGTGCGCTTCGTTGGATTCCCAGACAAAACACAAAAGTCTTATGGCGTCTACTGCTACAAGGCTGAGCAGTGAGGGGGTGTAAGAATGAGACCGCTATAACCACCAAACAGCAGCAACAACCACAACCAATAAAACGATCAATAAAACATACAAGCTTAGATCTTAACTAGCATAAACGTAATACCTTATTGACACTGCGATACTCTTTTTTAACTCCTAAATATTATACTGTGCAACTTACAGCCAATGAATGACAAAATATTTAGTAGCCAATCAGTTTTGTTTTCCTCTAAATGTGCATTTGTTGAACAGACTGTTGAGGAAAACGCAATTTAATTCATGTGTGACGCGACAGAGACAGGAACTATGATGAAACATCATCTAAGTTTGGTTTTTTTCCTCTACAGAATGGTTAGTGTGTGAAGTTCAGGATTTGGACAATCTATGCTTGTGTGCAGACTATATTTGCTGCTTTAACAATTGTCTAAAGCACAAATTGGTGTGACATTTTCTGCATTGTTTAAATATCCCACAAATGAAAGTTTTAAACTGATTTCAGCAAAGAAAATAACGTGGCTACCACTGTTGATCGATAGATAAATATCCCTCTTTAATCGATCCAACTGTCGCTTTCGCCTCTTAAACTGCACAAAGGTTTTGTTAACTAAGGAATTATGATCAAATTTACTGTTTTACAAGAAAATGAATGTAAATGATGACTGTGATCTATTTTGTATTGATAGCCGATAGATAAACTTCAAAATACAATTTTAAAGATGTTTTTACTATTATAACCTTATGCAGTATGTTTGTTCAGTTTAACTACCTTTTAAATATTTTTTTCTATTGTTTTTTTGATGTTTATAACGTTCAAAACGAATCAACAAAACTTCAGCCATATAGTGAATGCAGAACAAGTAAAGATGCCCTCCTTAAACTTCTTGCTAAAAATAACCTAAATAAATTATTTTCTAACAGTAAAGTCAGTAAATTCTTCATTAGACAAGAAATCAAATATTGCATTAGTCAAATTTCATTTGACCAATGTCAAGACCAAATTCCATTTCTTTGGCTCTCTAATAGTGTGCCAGATAGCATGCCTCAGATACCAATTATACAGATTTTTGTGTTTTGCTTTTTGTTACATTATTCCTTTATACTTTTTCTTGCCCTATGCACTGACATATGGTACGTACTGCAGGTGGTGACAGTGCTGCACAGTTTGTCCAAGCCTAACTTCATGATGTCTGATGCTCTTGTAACACACTTGCGCATAAAACATTTTTGTATCTTATCTCCATGTACCTTCTCAAAAAAGAAATTTGAAATAAAGAAAAGAATTTTTCAAATAATTCTGTCTCCCTTTAATTTGCTCTGGAACCAAATCGACATGCATTACAGTACGTGGTGATACAGAGGGTTCAGCTGTATTGTTAAAGATGACATGGGCAGAGGCCATGAGTCCATGTTGCTGCAAGGATTTAAAATCAGACTCTCCTCACATTTTTTTTTTTCTTTTTTTTATTCCATTGGCAGTTTTTTATGGTATTACAAGGCTGCCAACCCACCACCACGATAAACAAGAGAACAGTATCACAGCCTTTAATGGTGTTTGTGGGAATGCTTGGGAATGGGGTCAGATTTCAGTGAATGGTCAGACAAATTTCAATTGGTATGAAGGCTAAAAAAGTCCATTGATGAAGGCTTTTTGTTCTGACACTGGAGCAGACTGAAACAGCAAGAAAGATTGTGCAGCTCTTTGCTTTTTCCAACATGATAATATACTGTTGAATTCTCAAATATAACCAGAAAGCTAAACCTTAATGTTGCAAAATGAATATAAAGGAAACGGCTGGGAAAAAATGAACTCCTCTACTGCTCCAAGCAGACAGTTTTTTTAAGCAATAGCTGACCATTTTGTTCTTTTAATCAATCGAATAATGGCTGATGATGAAACATCCCAAACATTTGCAGATACAACAATAAATAAAATGATGGCAAAATAACAGGGTACCAAATAAGTGACACTGTGTATTGGAATACAGACAGCCCCTAAGGAGCCAGTCACGTCCAGGAAGCAGTCAGGAAGTGCCAGGGTGCATTTCCAAACCAAAACAAACCCAGACAACTTGTTAAATTCCAGCGAGACCTGGGCCGAGAGGTCCAGGTTCTTCCGCTGATCGCCCAGGAGGCATCTGCATTTCATGAGGCAAGCGCGTAGTTTTCTCTCCTGCTGGGGCATCCAGGGGCAGCCTGTAATCACAGCCAAGTCCTCTTTAATGACAGGGTGGGCAGTCACTGAAAACTAGAGCAGCCCCAACTTACACAAATATTACATCCAATCACCTTGATAATATATTCTTCTAACGGTGCTTTTAGGAAGTGTCAATCTGAGCTTCAATTCACTGCTGTATAAAGAGGCGCTCAGGGGTGAAAAGTGATGATTTAATGTTCTCCAAAAGCTTCTGTTTTAACAACAAGGGAATTTATCTGCATTCTTCATATAAGCATCAAGAAGCATTTGAAATTCAAGAGGAGGCACTTGGAGACAGCCGTGCTATTGACTAAAATATACATGCTACAATTCACATGCCACTTCCTATCTGTAAAACATCTGTCTACCAACAGGCTTGTCAAGCATTTCTGGCTTTTCAAAAGTTTCTGGTGGGCGTGCAAGACACTGATATACTAATCATGGGACATCAGCCTGCTGTTCCAGAGTAACTGTGATTCTGTGTGAATTCCTCAAACTCAGTTTAAAGTCTCCACAAGTTTTCTGGATTCTTTTTGAATAAGGTTGAAGCATCAACCTTTCTATGTATAACTAAGTAGACAAAAGCGCTGGTTTGCGCGTTAGCGCTCCTGCTGGTGAAACTATTGAATTGCTTACTCCATAGAAATGATATCTTGGTGTTAGAAGACCAAACAAGGCTGTGCTCAAACCATGTAAAAAAAAAAATGAAATTAAACGCTGCTATTCTATCAAAATTGTACAAAACTATGGCCAAACCTGCATGTTTTTGAAAAAAGCACATGGAATGCAACACTTTTTCATAGAAGCAGCTGTAGACATCCTCTCTTTTTTTTTCAATTTCTGTAAAAAACTGCAAATTAAATGTTATTGGTATATAATATTTATTATTAATTTCTTTGGTGTTTTAAAGTATAATGGAAACTGTTCTCATTTCTCATTAAACAATTCACAAACATTCTAGACATTCACATTGTAAAATTTAAAAAAAAAAAGACTGTTATAAATATAAAATGATATTATATGCACATTAATGCTGGAACACACACAAAGAAACATTCACAGGCAGAAAAAAACAAGACAGTTTTCCAATTAAAAAAATGCGAGAGACACTCATAACCATCAACGTGTATTAATATTTTGTTAATGTTACAAAACAATATTGCAGCCAATGGGGCCCTCCATACTCGTTGGTCCACTGCTGGCATTCAAAGTTTAAAGATGAATAATTCTATTAAATTGTTAAGAATGTTTTTGTCTTCATTGCATCCCACATTTTGGCTGGTCTCCAGGTGACAGCATGATATTTTTACCTGTGAGCATCAAACAAGTAAGGAAATCAGCAGCTTGAAAATAAATTACATGCATCTTTGCCCAGACAGCCATCACGTTCAAGTCTTTGTGAGTGTTTCACAAAATACATTCTCTCAATGTCTGATTCTGTTGTTCTGATCACAATTCACACATTCATTCTGATCACAATGACAGAAAAGTTCAGAAGAAAAGCATCAAAGCTTGAAAACCATCAGAACAGTAGCAGAGCCAAACTTTGGGTGAGTAATTATGAACAGCATTGCATTTTAGTGTAACCACGCTGTCATGGCTAAATTGGAGAGTATACACAGAGCACAGTGAGCAGAAAATGTGGGCTGCTCGAGCCACAGTTTCCTTCTTTTATCCCAAAATATCTACAGCCATCAGTTAAAAGGCTTTGATAAAGTCTTTTTCTCCTCTTTTATTAAACTGAAATAATCATACAAAAGAAAAATCTGTTTGTCTTTCAAATTTCCGTCTATAGAAATCTTTCAGCAAACATTTACCTTGACAGGACAATGATTACATCAACTGAAAGCTGAAGCTAAAGCGAGGCCGTCATTTTGGTCATTTTTGCTCTTTGAAAGCTAACATCACAGACATCTCCAACAGTAAACCGAGAAAATTTCTCTCATTATGAATTTTGAAGGCATTTATTTGGGATCTGAAAGATATCGATCAGAGTTTGAAAACCATATTTCAAAATTCAATTTGTATCTCTGCTGATGAGGTTGACAGTTTGTGAAATATTGTGATATTCTACTGATTAACCATTGCCGATAATTCCTCCAGTTTTGTTTTTTTTTTAAGAAGTCAAACTTGGATATCTTGTGATGAAACAAACATAAAAACATTAAAAAAAAAAATCAAGGATGCCAAATATGTATATGTGTATTGGTGCACGCTAGAGACAGCACAACAACGTAATGTATTCCTTTACATAACATAAGCGCTATAATTTCACAACAGCTGTCCTCAGTGAATAAGGAACACTTAAGGAGATTTTGTTGTGTTATAAAAGGTATAACACAACAATGATGACTGTATTACTTTGTAAGCTAAAGACAAAGAACCTTCTGCAGTTTTCAAAACGAATGATGATAACTTTTTTTTGCTTTTCCATTAGCCAGCTCAAAGTATTCTATACACACTGCTATTAAACAGTATCCCTTGATAAGGAAAGTCATGTACCAACACATTTTTCAAAAGCACCTCAGAAGATTCCATTATCATCCAAAATGCAAGAGAACTACAAGTTATCCCCTGTGGCTGTTTGATGAGTTTTCTCTTGTGCTTTTCCTTTGAAAATTCTTTTCCTCTTTCCACACAAGCATCAGCCATGTGTTCTCGTCTCAGCGAAGCTGTGCCACGTTACATGGCAATCACTGTCTCTTCCGCTTATGTTCAGTCCTGTCTCTCTTTCCCCGGTAACGCTGATTGAGATAGCGAATGGCCTCATCTGGCCATCTTTTGAAGTTGTTAATCCTGTACAGGCTGCTGTGGTGATGCTTTTGGATATAGGTCCTCTGATAATTTGACGCTATTGGAGAAAAATCATATAATAGCATTAAAAGCAATGATAGTGTTTGTCAAAGAGCTATATAGGATCTGTTGATAGCATCACTTGCTGTACTTACAATTCATGCAGGAGATTTTAGGAGTATCCCAACGTCCATCCCCACGACAGCGGATGGTTGGGACGTGTCTCTGAATAAAACCTGCCCGACACTGGTATCTGATGAGAGAGTTGACCTCGTATCTCTCGCGCTTCTTACCAAAAGTGCGTGCGTTCTCCACCAGAGGGGGCTGGGTACATGCCACTAAAAAACAAGTAACAGCAAGAACAAAGTGAAGATTTTCACAGTCACTTAGGGCTCAGTCTGATTGGTATTATGCATTCAGTTCAGAAATTACTGGTGCCAACAGCATACGTACCTGTGCCTTTTTTGCAGGTGAAGGTGAGATGGTAGTTGCATGGAACATCATTCCACTGGCCGTCCTCGTGCCATATCATCACAACACAGTCCTCGCCTGCTGTGAAGAAGCTGTCAGGCTGGTTGGGCCTCCAGTTTTCGTATTGCTGAAATAAGTAGTGCAGGACAAAGAGTAAGACACTCACTATGAGGGATTTTATAACATCTGTGGGACTTTTCTTTGGACATGAATAATCAAAATTCACAACTTTTATTTTGGGAGCAGTAGTTATCATTTATAGTTATTTGTTCTGCCCGATTAAGTGCATGACACATATCACACTTAAAATACCATTAGGATAAAGGTTCACAGCACATGTGTAGTTACAATGTCTTCCTACAAAAGTAAATGCCAAAATAGAGATGCTGTACTATTTTCACAGTAGTTTGCCATCACTGGTATTTTAAAGAGTGGCCACAAGAGGGAGCAGTAATATCCTTATTGCAGCCAACTCAGCATCCTATTCACCATAGTTCAATTGTCAGGGACCATTACAGGCACACACGTTTATGAAATGGACCTACTAGTACATTATACATTACTATCCTACCAAATTCACATTCAATCACACAAGCATCCACAATAATGAGCAAGTTATTTCAACAAGGTTCTGAAAGACACTAGTGCATAGTGCACATTTTTAGATTATTAACCGCAGATTTCATACACCAGACATGATATGTATCAAGTAAATGCTGCAGGTACTGTACACGACGGCTTTAAGATCATGTCATTACATTTCCCAGTCTGCATTCCAAGCATTATGAGTAATTCTTCTGGCAAAACAATCCACACATACGCAGATGTCCATTTACACATTTAGTGCAGTATACACACAGCTGTGGTGCTGTGGGGCATTCAACCAGGAATTGATGCTACCTGCAGTCTTTCGACGCATTCTAGGTTCAAACATTGTCTTTAAAGCTGTGAGCCCCCCCAACACTCGCTCACTCCTCCAGCCATGGCCTGGGGCTCAGCTACTCTGTCATTATGGTTAGTAAACGCACACCGACTTCCTGCTCAGCTCACTTCAAGTTAACAAATGGGTGACCCATCAACTGCACAGCAGGCTATCATCCTCCTCAAAATAATCAAACAAACTTTGATCACCCACACGTAAACACATGCAACCAAATATACACCAACCAGTGTTTTACTGCCCTACCCCAATATTAATCAAATTTCCCCTAGTTTTTTTCAAATGTAAATATTTAACAGTTGTTTGAAAATATTCTTAATATTATATCTACGTTGACTGGAGTTGGCCACCCACCCAGACCCCTGGGCTGACTAATCCAGTTTTTCTTTCTCCAAGCACAGGTGCTGTCCATCTGTTGTCTGCCTGCTTGGTGGCCCTTCTCTCGGGTGGCTGCCTGCTGGTCTGGCCTTCTGATGCATGTGGGGGTTGTCAGGGGACCATACCTGTCTACGCCTACCCAACTCCCCTCTACAGATCAACACTCAACCCTCATCACCCTTCAATCTTTCAGCTGAACAAGGATCTCCATAGGCAGCCAATGCTTATCTTTAAATCCCCAGGCTGTTTCTGTTCTCCCCCTATCTCTGGTCCTGGAGGACTATGTTTGAAGAAAGGACATCAATCTGTACAACACAGATGCACTTAGTAATTAGCTTTTTTCCTGTCTGGTGTAGGAGATCTTCAGCAGCTACAGCAAACACATTCCCGCTTCTTTTCTGTGTCATAAACAGGGAATTTATGAAGACTGCATTTCTCTGTTTTGACTAATCTTTTACATTGGATTGCAATCTCCATGCATTGCTACAGCTATTGTTTTGTTTTACACTTGGCTCACATTGATTTAGTGGAACTGTAGCATGTTCTACATTAGATTCGTTCTAAGAGCAGTTGCTCACCAGGGTGTAACAATATGAGGCAGAGGAGAGAACACTAAAACCCTGGAAAAGAACAGCTCTCTCTTGATTCTGTTATCTGCCATCAGCTTTTTTCAACAAATATTTACTCTGAACCCTGTGCCATGTTTGTTGAGGCAAAAATATAGCTGAAAGCAACTTACCATAGGGCTGTCATCAGTCCAGCGAAAGTCACTGTCAAACATCTTATCGTTTAGGCCAATCCACTGGTAGTCCTGTCCAAGTCCTGCCATACGGGAAAAAGGGAGACACAGCAAAGTATGTTTCTCCGTTGTCATGTGGCATCTTAAGGACTGCTCAAAAAGACATGGAGAGAGATAGCAATTTTGTTGTGGATGTCGTAATCATTGTAAGGCATCAAATATAAAACTACATTTGCGTACACTATGTGGTTCTAAGAACAACCCTTAATATCATTAAGGGATTCATAAGGATTCATAAGGTATGACCGAAACATGTTCTCGTACTCCCCATCAATTATGCTGTATATTGCCATGGTCTTAAACTTACGGTTGACAAACTGTTGCTCTTCGTGGGAGGTGATGCTGGCCAGATGAGCCCCCTGCATTCGACACTCTCTCTCTGCTGTTTCCCAGTTTCTTCTATGGGGGAAGTACTTGTAGCAGTGACCCTGAAACTTGTGCCAGCCATAGCTACATGTTTCTGTATCTGATGGGACAGAAAAGCAGAGGGAATCAGCAAACCAGAAAAAAACAGCTTTACAACAGATCAACAGACATTAAGCATAATGACATTTTCAAATCACAAACTTTTTAGCTGGTACTTTAATCTTTTATATATTTACCTTGCCACTGTAGGATTTATAACGTCATCTAATCTGCTGTATCTACAGTAGTTAACACTTGAGTATACTGAGTATACTGTCTTTTCAGTGCTGCTGGGATTTTTTTGCGTCCTGTCAATAACCTATATCAAAGAGGACCAATGCGGTAGGTTAATTTCGATAGCACCTGGCATCGGCACTATAATGACATGGAGGCAAAACTATTTTTAAGTATTCATGGGTTGTTCCTCTTCAAGTTACTTTGTCTCCCATCCTCCTGGCTTAATTTCCAAGACAGCAGCTGTACCTGAGTACACAAGCTGGGTGTGATTGACTCATGAGTCAAAAAAATTACAGGTGTTGACACTGGTCGTAGGATATCAGTTAAGGCAGATGATGCTCTGGGTTCCACACTAAAGTGGTTCAAGTGAATTATTGGTACATGGGAATGTCACAAAAATATTTTTACTATATTATATGTATCTATACATAGAGAAGTCTTGTTACCTGTCAAATATTCAGGAACTTTTGTCCTAAATGTATATACAGTATATATCTACAAGTGAACTGAACTATACAACACTGATCTGGCACTAAGAAGTCAGTATCTGAAATTGAGTACAAATGTGTCCACTGTCTGTGTGTCTGAAAGTTGTGGAAACTAAAGCTGATACCATATATGGCTGACACTGAGGCAATAATAGGAACAAGACAAGGTAGTTGTGATGATAATTTAAATATGTTATTTATGCCCGAGCTAATGCAGGGGAGATGCCTTTTGCAATACTAAATAAATTGCAAAAGGTTTTATGGTTTATTTTCCAGAGAATCAGGTGAATGATAGCATTGATTATCTGAACACACAATTAAATATGAAACAAAGTACAAGAACAGGAAGTTAGGGAGACAATCCATCAAACAATGCACAAGCTTACCCTGTTCACAATACAGTCCAGAGTAGCTTGGGAGGCACACACATGCAAACGAAGCGAGCCCATCAAGGCATGTACCTCCATTGCGGCAAGGGTTTGACTGGCACTCATCAATATCTACATAAGAAACATAAATAATAAAAAAACACAAATAAAATCTAGTCTTTACTCAATTTAGAATATTAGGAATAATAGGAATAATTTAATGTGTCTTAGGTAAAAGTTAACGTAATGACATATTGCACAGGAAAATGTGATGGACAGTATTTGACCTGTTTCACAGCGATCACCAATGTAACCAGGAGCACAGCTACATGAATGGATCCTCCCACTCATGTAACAAGACCCTCCATTCAGACAAATGTTTTCTGAACATGAGTGAACTTCTGTGTAGAGATTTAAGAAAGCAAAAATAAAAAGAAAATAATAAAGTAAAAACTGTTAGTATTCTGAGTTGCGAATTATTTTATATTTCAATTAAAGTAACTTGAAGAAACATACCTGGAATTTCAGCCATCTCGCCAATGATTGTGTGCCCCATATCGAGTTCTGGGTCAGTTGTGTTCCACATTTCTGGTACTGTTGCTCCTCCAGTAAGTGATGGAGTCATATCACTGTCTAGTTCCTTATCCTCCTCAGTAGAAAACAACTTGGTGATGGCTACAGATGTAACTGTCGTAGGCTGGCTTTGTAATGGGGCTACTGTTGTGAACATTGTCGATTTCTGTGTTTGGGTCCTTGGGGCTATTTCTGTATGAGAAATACTGCCCTCAATTTTGCCCAGAGTTTCCTCTTTTCCAAAGGTGCTACCAAGACCAGCAGAGTCTATATTTGAAGGTGCAGTGCCATCTACTTTAAATACTGTTTGGATTTTTCCTGGGGAGTGGTCCTCCATTTTGACAATCTTTGGTGTCTTTGTAGACATCATCTCTTCAGATGTACTCTCGGAGCTGTCAGATGCACCCGTAGAACTGATTGATCCATTTTCAGACACAAAGCTAAGGACAGAAGGTGATTCAGCTGTAGCAGATGGAAATGCAGAGGTGACGTTCTCAAGCTGAACCATAGTTGCTGTGGACACAATTACTTCTGAGCTACTGGTACTTTTTGAATCACTCTCAGAGCTAGAGGAAGATGATGCACTGATGGAGGCTGAAGTATAGGGCAGGAACGTAACAGCTGCTTCGGTCACAAAAGGGGACTTGGTCAACTTTTCTTCTGAGCTGGTTTCAGTACTGCTCTCTGTGTCTACAAAATGGCTCTCATATGTTTGAGAAACAACAGTAGATGCTGTATTGAACACTACTTCTTGTGGTCTTGATGTTTTGTTGTTTTGTGGAAGTGCTTCAAGCAAGTGTTGGTTTTGTGTATCATAATCTGGATGATAATCTATATCTTCATAGAAGCTGCCGTCTGTATTCGGAGATGGCTCGCCACTTGCACCACTTGTTACCTGATCAATAGTGAGTTCAGCTGTCCCATTTTCCATCACAGCCGATGTAGCTTTAGCAACCATTGAAGACGTGGCAGGCACATTGGATGATTCTGTAATCTGATTTACTTCAGGACTTGCGGAAACAGAATGTGTTGTCCACAGTGATAAATTCTTAAAAGAAACACCAGTGTAAGGGCGGTGTTGAATCTCTGACCTGTCTTGCTGTAATGATTTCTGGGTCGTTGTTAGGTGTTGTACAGGGGAAACTGGTGTGACATACTGCATTAAAATATCAGACTGTGATGGTGTTAAAGATGAAAGGACATCTGAAGTAGACCCAAAAGAAATGTGTTCAGCTGGCATTTGGGTGACTGCCATTTTAGTGTCAGAGCTTGCAATTTTTTGAGTTGTATATTCTAAGCCAATAGGATCTGTCCCTTCTGAATGTATAGTTTTATCAGCAGGATGTGATATTAGTGCAACATGAGTAGATGTTTTATGAATATCACTGTCTTTCTTTGTGCTATCTTGATTATCAGTTGAAATTTCTTTAGTCATAGGTGTTTGGCTTGATGTTACAGCTCTCTCATCTTCCAGTGATGAGGTAGTAAATCCAATCTGGGGAGTCACATGACTTGATTCTGTGTTCTGGCTTGACATCTCGCTGGGTACCATTGGACTAGTTGTGGCCTGCACAATTTTTTCAGAGATGTCTATGTCAATTTGGGGATGATGAGTGAAGGTGATCTCAGACCTGGCCTGTTGGAAAGAGCCTTCATAAGCTGTTGTATCTATTTCTGGGATAAAGGTGGTGACAAATTGAACATTCACATCAGGCTTTGAAGTACTTTGTAGAGGAGACACAGTGAATGTTGAATTGGATTCTTTAGTAGTTATAGAGGTGATGTTGTCCATTATACTCTCTTCTTGAACTTGAATTGGTCCATGGGTAGGGGACGAAACTGCTTCTGACGTTGATGCTTCCTCTACGTCTGTGGTTAACTCACTTGTTTCTGTTTTATCCTCTTGTGTTGTTATTGTGGGGTTTTTTGTGCTGTGGAAAGTGGACACTGGAGTGGTGAAAGTCTTTCCGCTCTCAGACGTCACTGTTTTATATGATGCAGTTGTAGTTTCTGAGCTCTCATCCCCAGAGCCATCTATAACTGCAGCCTCTGTGTGGCTTGCCAGTGAAAGGTTATCCGTGTTGTATAGAAGAGATAAAGTTGTTTTGGACAGCATTTGGTCTGTTTTCATTGTACTGTGCAGGGATGCAGCTGGTGCAGGTTCTGTCACATGAGTGTCATCAGCTGATCTATCCTTCACAGTAACATCGGCAGGGAATGTAACAGTTGGCTTTCCTGTACTATGGAGACTGGAAGCAGTATTTGACACTGCTATTTCAGTCCCACCAGAGCCAGGTTCAGGTGAGGTATCTGTATCAATATTGCCTGAAGCAGAAGTGTCTGATGGTTTCACTCTTTCTTTTCTGCCTGTACTGACTGTATATTCTTCAATGGACACTGGAATGACTGAGCTAGTATCTGTTGTTTCAGGTGTGGTAATGATGTGTTTGGTAATGATAGAAGGCATAGATAAGGAGGTGGTGATCTCAGTAACAGACTCAGTGACAGTATCAGTGCCTGTGCCTGGCTTGG
>KV751322.1:11552468-11575971 GCA_001698575.1 Mola mola | reverse complement strand
TGTGGAACTGGTGCTTGCTCATTCTGGCCTGTGGTTGTGGTGTCTTGTGATCCAAGTGACACTGGTGTTGGTTTCTCAGTACTGAAGAGTGATGAAGCATTGCTTTTTTCATTATCATAAGATGCTGTGACAGTTTGTGAGTCTTTATTAACTATTAAAGAGCCAGTAGCTACTGTCTTCACTGACTCAGTGACTTCAGTTTCGCTTTCTCCAGAACTCTCTGCATCTGTGGTCAAGAGAATTGATGCTGTATCAGGTTTTACAGTAGATCCACTAAATGAAGGAAGAGACTCTCCCATTGGAGTTTTAATAATACCTATGTCTTCATTGTCTGAAACAACAGGTGATGCAACAGAGGATGTTGCTGTTGCTTCCTCAATGCTAGAAAGAAGCATTTTAGCTGTGACAGAGGAGGTGTGAATGAAGAAGTTTTGGGATTGGTGCCCTGAACCATCTTCGTCTGATGGAGTTAAAACAGAGCTTTGTTCTGTCTTATAAGTAGGAGAGACTGAGGCCTTCTCTCTCAGACCTATAGCACTCTCTTGTTCTTTAACTTCCATTTGTGTTGGCTTCTCTGTTTCATACAACGAAGAAGCTACAGTTGTTAGAATCTCTGTGTTTGATCTTTCAGTTGTCTGTATTGGTGCTTTTTCTTCATGTGCAGAAGTTGGCACTGTCTCTTCCAAGCCAGTAGAAGTAGTAGTGGTTGATTGTACCAAAACTTCTGGCTTTATTGTTACATCACTTCCTTCACTGAATATAGACGGAGTTAAGGTGACACTGACATCAGAAGATGTTGCCCCAGATTCAATTGGTGTTACTGTACTTTCTGTGATGCCACTCTTTGACGGTGGAGGTGTTATTGTCTGGGCCCCAGAACTCATCTCACCCATGGACATGAAAATGGAGCTAACTTGATCTATTGTGGTCGTATTCTCTTTGTTAGTGCCGGTTCCCTCACTTGTAACCCCTTTTTGGTCAGCTGATTCAGTCATCAGTGATGGCAGTGATGGATTTTGTGTTGAGAACTGACTAAAATTTTCAGTGAATGAGTCCATTGTTGTTTTGATCATTTTAATCGCATTGTATAAGGGGGAAATAGTTGTTACAGTGGATGTATAAGATGGGGGAGTTTTTATCTCATCTTGTTCTGGCCCCTGAAGCATAGTGGTCGGTACTGGTGTTTTTTCCAAATCTGCAGTGGCAGAAATGGGTGATGTATCTGTGCCAGGCATTTGTACTGTTTTTAATGTTACTTCATTCTCTAATGTCACTTGATTGGTTGAACCTAAATTTAAAGATGAGGTCACAGTCCCTGCAGAGGTGTGTGACAGTAGACTGGTTGTAAACATGTTGACTGTTTGAATCCCTGATCCTTCCTCTTCTGGTGTAGACATTGCATCAGTCCTAACTTTCTCAGTAGGTAACACGGAAGGCATTTGGGTGTCTGTATTCCCTCCTTGACTTGTGAGTATACCTTCTGAAGTTTCAGCCCGTTTAGGTGCTATGGATGTCGATGATTCAGTCCTGCCTATATCCATTGTTGATGTTATCGCAGTCTTATCTGTCTGTAGAAGAGAGGCTGAAATACTAGATACTGAATAAATCATTGTGCTGAAGGGAAATTCTTTTGGGATCTCTTCCCCACCCGTCTCCACTCTTTCTTGAGTGGAGCTCTGTGAGTCATTATATGTCGATGTTAGTGTTTTCCCATCAGTGTCACCAGAAGAGGGAGTGTACAAAGTCTGTAATATAGACTCAGTGCCTTCTTCAGCAGCTGGAGTGGCAGATTTGCTCTTTGTTTCTTCTGTGGTTTCACCTTCATATCTGGCTCTGTAAATTTCAGTTGGAGGAGTACCAGGGGATTGGTCCTTGGTTTCCTCTGTCCATATGACATCTAACTCACTTTTTACATATGACGGTGTCCTCCCTGACTTCCCTACTTCTTCTTGTACTGATGTGGTAATGACAGAGGTGGTTTCCAAAGCCTTTGTTGTTGTTGTGGTTTCTTTTGCTGATTTGGTGACCAGTGGCTCAGCTGGTGTTAGTGTAGGAACAAATTTGGCAGAGATAGCTTTGATATCACTCATCGCTTCGGTGGCATGTGGACCAAGTTCAGTTTTTTGGGTTATTTTTAATTGAGCAACATGCTCTATTGTTGAGGTCACACTAGAGGAATTATCTTCCTGTGTGGGTACTTTTGTGGTGAACCCATCCACTTCAAAAGGAGGTGTTGATTCAACTTTCGGGATTATATCATCATAGTCATAGTCATCAACATCTGGGATCTCTGAAAATGTTACCACTGCTGTGGGTTCTGTGGCACCAGCAATAGGGATTTCAGTCAAGCTGAAATCAGTGATAATTTCATCGCTTTCTCCAAGCGCAGTCACATTTGTCAGAATCTGTGTACCTTTGGCTTCCCTTTCTTCCGGGCTCTGTGGCTCGAATGTGATCTCATGTTTACCATTTATGAAGCTCACTGTTGGAGTGATGGTCATAACATCTTGGGAAAAAAGTTCTGGGTTACCACTCGGCAGGATGGGCTCGCCATCAACTATGGAGGGGGTGGGATGGTCAGGCACAACTGGTATGGCAGGAGACTGGGAATCCTGTGGCTGTTCAATCTGGGCAACTGTGAAGATGAGAAAAAAAGGGATGTGAATAATTAACATGTAAATAACAAATAATTATTGTTTGATTATCTGTACATCTTTAGATTGAAGAAGCAGATGGCTGATGCTATTTTGCTATGCTATAAAGTACTTAATAGCGAGGTAATGATGAAGTAATGATTCAGAATCCAGTAAGTACTCAGTACGATGCATTTTATTTAAAAGGATACAAAAGGGTAAGTAGTGTCTAAGGCCAGCCATTTAATTTAAATAAATTAAATGGCAAAATCATTCTGTCTTAACTAAAGCAGGATCAGCCAATCAACACAGAAAAGATAAATTATATTATAGTAGTATAATATTCCAACAATACATTTGGCATTAATTATGTGCAAATACAGTTTTAACTATTTTGAAATGTTTTGTATGTAAGATACAAAACATCCTCCACGTTACCATTTTCCATAATGTAGAACGTCAAAATCTACAGCATAAAATATCAACTGAATCAGAATATTAGTGTTCAGTTCATAAAAATTAAACATTAGTACAACTTTAACAATGAAGCATTTATAGTATAATTTACAATTTGGATAGTATTACACATGTTGATGTGATGTTCCATTGACTTTAAAAGCCACCACCCTCATACCCATGACAAAGAAGCCCCTTCGATCCCTATTCAGCGACTATAACCCTGCTGCACTGACCCCCATCATCATGAAGTGCTTTGAACGGATGGTCGTGGCACACATTAAATCCATCCTTCAGCACAACCTACACCCTTTCAAGTTTTTATACTGAGTTAACTAATCCACCAAATATGCAATCTGGTCTGCTCTCGACCTGGGCCTCATACAGTTGACTCTGCCTTTGATATGGGTCTATAACTATTTCAGATATCAGCATTTATCTGCACTTAATATTAATGCTAACACAGAGCAGTGCTAAATTTCCTTTACAGCATGTAAAATTACAAAAAAAAAATCCTAAGATTATATTCCTGGTAAATGAGACCTGATTTCAGACCTCTGTCTTAGAATCTATGACAGGGAGTCTAAATTTAAAGGATTCTTGGGGTCATTATTTTTTTTCTCCTATTAATGTGAATTTATGTGAATGTTTTAATGTGAAAAAAAAAAAAAAGAGATCAGTTATCGTTATTATCATTTCATTTTTTTTCATTTTTTAGAATATTCATTGCTCCATAAGTGAAAGAAGTATGTTTAATGTTCTAACTAAATGCAGATGTTTACATGGATTTTTCAAAATACTGTCAAGAATTCCCAATAAATACTGGTGATATCTGTTTGATGGTACTTTTTGAGAAATTTTGGGATTAACTTTCGATATATCAAAAATGTGGCTGGATCAACAATCTGAATTTGCTGTGTGGCACAGCAAAAATGTAAAAGCAGAATGTTCGCCAGAGTGATGGAATTTCTGTGAGCTAAAATCAAATGAAAATTTCAGCTTGATGACCATACATTTTGTGAAAACTTTCAAAGTTGCATGTGTAACTGACCTGTTATTAATTTTTTTGTGTGTGTTTAGTTGCTGTAGTGCCATTAGCACACTATTAGCACACAAATTCTGCAAAGGAAATTTGGCATAGGACTGGACTTGTGTACAATTTGGTAAGTCTGCTAAATTTTCATGCATGGCTCGGATTATTTAGTATTAATACTAATAATAATAACAATAAGGCATCTGCCAGTAAATACCACTGTCTTTAGGGCCTAGTGAATGGTATCCAGACCTACATGGTGCCTCAGAATGGTTCATGTAAAAGACAATTGCCTCAAATGACTACACCAAACCATCTATCAAGATAATAAGCTGTTACATTGCAGCTCAATTTCGGAAACTAATAGATGCCATTAAGTGTATTACATCCATAACCCTGTCTTTAAGAGAAATAAGAATTGGTGTGAGGAAACACAACACACAAAGACTGGCTCTGTTCTTCATCTCTGGAAATCATCTGATATTGAAATGAATCATCTCCCAGATTCATGACACATATTCGAGTTTTGTTTGCAGTTCCTTATTGAGTCCAAGCATCAAGCGTTTGACAAATGAAATAACATAGATATGGCAGGTGCTAAAAAGAACAGAACCATGTTTAATCCTCAAATGATCAATTGAGTCCTTTTAGGCCTATATTTTTGTGTTTTCATAATGTCCAAGAAAAGAGGAGGAAAAGGTTAATCACACAGAACATGAAATCATTTGCACTACAAACGCTAATGCTACTTCATTGTACTACTACTGTGCCCTTTATCCCATCTGTGTTTCCCACAAACAGGGACTCAGAAAGATTATTGGTTACAAACAAGAAAACCTGTACCAGCACAGCCCTGCAGAAAGACACCTGTTTGAAACACAGGTCAGGCCTGGGAACTCAGACAGTGGATCCACCTAATTGATCAACTCAATGCACATTTTATACTCGTACACTACAGTATACTGTTTTCTCTGGTAAGATGGCTCTGGATGAAACTTCACATGTCCAATGTCCAAATCACAAACAGAACAAACAGCTTTGCAAGTGGCAGCTACCAACAATGTAAGACAAAATGGAGACATGTAAGAAGATAAAAAATGGTGCACATCTGTCAACCTTATTAGCTCACCAGTCAGCCCTTACTTTGAAGAAATTCATGCACGGTGGCAGAGACAATTGCATAGTGAAAACAAACATCATAGAGAACCAATCTAAATATCAAATCAAATAACTCTACTGCCAGTATAAATATTTTACTACAGTAGGAATGTATTACTATTGGTTCTCTGCATTGTTTTCTGACATCTGTGGGTACCACGTCGCACATTGTTTCATTTAAATACTTTATAAACAATCCATTTAATTGTCTTCAAATGATCAGAAACACATGGACTTTATTTAACATCCTGACATGATTGAGCAACTAGTAACTTTTCTCAGTGCCACATTATTTACCAAAAGCTACAAGCTGGGGGACCAGAAAGAGACCTGGAGTGTCTCATCTGAGCCATGTCACATGAGGTAGAAGTAAAAGTAACTAGAATCCCTTGCCTGGGTCAAGCAGCCTCCAGCTGTTCTCACAGAGTATTGCATTACTGATGACCTCACCTCTTATGATGGTGTCCAGTCTATTCTGAAGACAGGCATCTGCACTTACTCAGGTAGACTGCCAGCTCAGTAAATGCCAGATTGGCAGTCAATAAACTGGTACATGCACACAGAAATAAAGGAAAACTGCAAGTGCATTGCACAATTACACACAAGGTATGACAGAGACCTTGTACATCGGTATCAGTACTATACACACAAGCTAAGATTAACGTTTTGGCAACTAAACCGATCACATTGCAAATGATGGCCCCACCTTTGAGGGCAAATAATGTGGGGGATAGTTTCCTGCTCTTTTTCAGACAGATTTAGCACCTATCATGAAGTCAAATTCCAAAAGCTGCCAAATGAGCAGTTGGCTTGTTTATCCAATTCCCCAGACCCTTTTCCTCTAACAAGATCTGCTCTTTGGGGAACTCAGCTTTGACAAATTAAATAAATCTGACAAATAAAAAAATAATGCAGCGGCTGTTTTCACTTGAGATCATGCACCGTTGATCTGAAACTTACAACCAGACTGTGCATTTTAACAATGTGAATTTTCTGCCTCCATTTTTTTTTAACTTACATATAGCATATATAGAATAACTTATGTAACATAATTTAAAAAAAACACCCTGTGTCATCTTTGGTAAGCAACAAACACAGATTATAGGTCACAATCACATAAAAACGTATGATTAAATATTAAACTATGATATACAATCATCGAATCAGTTTCAAACCACCACCATCTTTTCACATCACCCCCTTTCCCCCAACTTCTTGTCTATGTCATTCATTAATTTCAGTCAGTCAGTTTAGCTGGACTGACTGATACTGATATTGGTTAATATTGAGCAGTTTTTCAGAAGCATTCCACTCTGAGAAAACACACAGACATGAGGCTGAAGGGATGGGAACTCAAAATCAAAACATGTCAACTACATTTATCGTGACAAAACCTCAAATTGACTCGCTATGCAAAATGGCCATGTACAAAACACTGTAATGAGGAGAGCAAGTCCCTGCACCTTAACTACAAATACTGTAGAAACAAATATCAGAAAACAAGAAGACAGTACTTGTGCTTGAGCCTTGGATTTGAGTTTGCTGGAGTCTGTGTTGTGTGCATTGACGATTCTGTGGTTAAGTGATCTCAGTATACTCCTACAACTGTACACTCTCATTGGCGGAGAATCAAACGCTCTCTCTCACAGCAACTTTGGCACAACAAGTCTGAAAAAAAAATATCCAATGACAATCTTCAGGTTTATGACAATGTTTGTATGTCTTACCTGATGTTTTGTGCATGTCAACGACAGATTGGTTGGATGGCTCCTCTGTGACCGCAGCACCAGGAGTAGTGGTCCTCTGAGCCACAGCTGTAAAGAACTCTCCGTCAATCTCTGTCATCATATCAGCCTCTGTAAGGATGTCACGGTTTTGTTCTGGTAACGTGGTGGATTCATCAAAGCTCTGGACACCTGACACATCTTCGTCTAATGCGTCATTGCCAAGCAGGATGGGAGTAGCTGTGGCAGCTGGTGTCTCTACATGCCGCATCTGATCTGTGGTTTGTGTTGGCAGGTTGGTAGTCCCTGGTGGCTCTGTGGTGGTGCTCTGCACCACACTGCCAGGTTGGGTGTTATGCATGAAAGGGGTGTTTGTGGAAAAGGCTGTTATATCGGTAACAGTGCTGTCTGTTGTGCTTGATGAGAAGTCCTGTTCAGATGGCTGAGTATGCGGCAGTGCCTCACCGAAATGTCGCTCAATCGCATCAATGACATAATCGTAGTTGGATGAGGGTGTTGACTCTGAGGAGCTTAACACTTCCTCTGTGGTACCCAACTCAGTTGATTCTGTTGGATTGTCACTGAGGTCAGAGGCCATCACTGTGGTGGCCCCAGGGTCCACAATGGTTTCCTCAGTCTTCCCCTCAGCAAACATGGGCTCAGTGATGACAGAGTCATCCAGTATGGCGACATCTGGTCGGATTATGTTGATTTCAAATACTGAGGGCTCGTCTGGCTCCTCAGTAGGCTTGGACGCTGTGGCACCAGTGCTTTCTGTAACCACATTGGTTACATTTCCACTTACAAAGTTGTCACCGTCAAAGTCTGTCTGATCATCAGTGTGCTCATGTTCCTCTTTGATGGTGGGTGCTACTGTGGTGATTAATTCTTCTTCTTGGCCTGCTGGAGTGGGGCGAGGCGGAGCCATACTGGTAGAGAACATAGAGGGAGGATCTGTAGGTAAAAATGAGTCTGGAGTTTCCTCTTCCTTTGACACAATTTCAGATTTTAGGGGAAGAGTAGAGGAGGTAATCTCCAGTAAAGGAATTGGTGTGGAGGAGCTGATGGTGCTGGTGACTGTTTCAACCACTGGTACATCCAAAAAAGAAGTCTGGTTGACTACTACTCTCCTTCCTGCAAGACAAAAAAATTATAGGAAAAAAAATCATATCAATTAGTTATAAAAAGGTTCCTACATCATGAAAATTCTGAAGACTGTGAGCAACAGACACTTCTATCTCTGAAGTATCGCCTCACCTCAAAAATATCACTTTAATGTAAGATTCTATTTTAAAACCTTTAATTTCCACTGTGGCTATTTTGTTTGTCCAGAAAATGCCCTATCTGCCAAATTACTGTGCCAAATAACCAGTATTCCCACAGGTTTACACTTAAAGATCACAGTCATCAGTTTGAGGTGTGGAAAGAAGCCAGGATGAAACAGTCAAACCTCCCTTGTGCTGAATCTTACATATTCAAGTGTAAAAACCAATCATACTTTAAATTTCATACATTATAAGCATGTGATGCAGGTGAACAAGGTGAGTAAAATAACCGCCAAACAACAACATTTCACGGTTGCAATAGCAGTGTGACACCTATCGTTTAAGTACCAAGATTTAAATGTGTTCTAGAAACCTTAGTCTAAAGGATTTCCTCTTGTGAAACCTTAATGTTTTTTATAAGCAGACCTAGCATTAATTCATGCATCGTCTCAAAGAAACAGTTGAACCAATGCTTTGTAATGCTTTTATCTGTAGTAGAGTTGTGGACAATTAACCTCATTATCCTAAGATATCAGTGAAAAAATATTATCACATGTCCATGTTCTAGTCTGTGTCTTGCTGTACCTGATGAAACAAGATAGTTAGTCATCAGTTCACAGCAGGTGAGGTCATTTTCAAAGTGTTCTATTTTCTGCAGAAAAACTATGCACACTTTGATTCTCTAAACATGTCCCTGACTAGCTCCCAAACTCCCTGAAAAATTTACATTCCTGTAACAGAAGAATTTACCAGTATAAACTTGTAGGTATCCAGTGTTGTAGATTTGTTAGAGTTGTTAACTTGTATTTTGTTCTATCACAGAGCATCTTCTCATCTCTCAGTGACTGTCACTCACTCAAGAACTTGTCAACTTATGTGTCATAAATGAGTAAATCCGTTGAAATAATTTACGATTGTCTTTCCTTCTCCTCCCCACCACTCTGTCTTCCCATGCTCTTCCATTTCCTCACATCCATAAAAAGCAGAATTACAGCTGTACAAAGCTTTCCTTGCTGGCACAGACTGTGTAAAGCCAGCTGTTGACTATTAAGTACTCGCACATTTTTTTCTACATGAAACTTTTCTGATGCAAAGTGTGAGGCACATTTATCCCCAAACCAGAAAAAAGGGCCTGCTGTCAGAGCAGTAGTGCATTATCTCACCAACAGATTTGCCCTTCTGCTGTCACGTAGACCTTTCTTCTTTTCTACAGGGCAATCCAGTGAATAATCAGAGATCCGTCATCAACTTTTCCTCTCGGCCAACCACTTTTTTCTTTGTTATTGTATAAGTTTAACTGACATAGGTTTACATAATATTTAATTTTCGAGACATTATTGGGTGTGGGAAATCAGGAAGTAATTGAGTGAGTGCCACTAAACAAGGGTACTTGAAAGGCACTTAGATGAAGGCTTAAATACAACAGGACTGAGAAAGCTGACGTGGAACACACAGAGCAGGAGATGAGGGTGGCCTGTTTTCGTGCCCTCTGAACTCCATGGGGACTTATCACCGCGAGAGTTAGCATAGCTCAGGGGCATTAAACGGCCTGGAAGGGTCCGGCTTATCTGTCTAACCTCACATTTGTAAAGATGGAAAGGCCATGTCAAGGGTCACCAAGGATGACTGAATTTAGAAGTCCAGCAGTAGCTTTGTCCATTATCCAAACGTCTGTTCTGATAAGCAGAAGTGAGAATGACAGAGGGCAAAAGTCTGACAGCGGAAATGAGATGAGAAAGGTGAAAAGGGAGTTAGATAGTGAGTCTAAAAAGGCTGACAGGTGCGGTATTAGTCACTTTTTCTGCTTCTCTAAATGGCGACTATCTGTCATTTAGTTTTGCCCCGGGGATGCTGATTAGTTCATCAGGACACTAGCAACTTTTAGGGACTAGCCTTATTCTGCTAATCCCCAGTGAACCAAGAAGTGTCCCTGTTTGTTGGCATTCGATTATCCAGAGTTATTTTCTCATCTTCTCACTGTTCAAAAGTGCGATTAGCAGCAAAAAGTTGTTTCTATGCATGACTTACTGTCCTACGATGGTTAAAAATAGAAGAAGCTTACAGAAGAATTTTAAAAAATTCCACATTTCCACCACATTGCTTAACCAGATGTATTTTTTATCTATTATGATTAGAATAACAACATAATTTCAAAAATAATTATGAGATTTTGAATAGCACTCACACTGTTTGAGTTTGTTTTCACATTGTTTCAATCGGGATGTCGTATAAGGACAAAGCCTTGATTAGCCCAACTGCACGCAATAAAGATTAAAAAAAAACACACACAGACACCGAATGTCTTGTGCAAACTATTGATCATTAATCTCACAATAAGAAAACTGTTGTTGCTATTGTTTTTAAACACACAATTCATAAGATGTTAAGGGTTATTCTGAGGTCCTGAGACTTGAATTGGTAGGTCGGCTGCCAAACCAAAGTCAATTTCCAACAACCCAGGAAACCCATACCATCTGCATCTGATGCGCTGGAATAGACACCAACCATTAACAAACTATGTTCCATATTATATATGATAAAATACATTACTAAGATTTTACTCTCTTCCTGGACATTTCGTTGCAGTAAAATTGGGTGTAAAACCAAATTATAGACTATTTTTATCCACCATGTGCTGTTCACTGTAGACTCAATGAGCAGACTTACCTTTGAAACAGTAAGCACCAAGCTTTGCAGTTGGTTCAGGGAAGCCGGTTTGGTTTCTGTAGCGGTACATGGTCCTGACGCCGAGCAGACCTCCTCCACACTTCATCCTGGGTATTGCAACAGGGTGCCGTGCACTGCCATCAGACAGCCAGCCATAGTCACATCTGTCAAGACCAAGCCGCCACGCAGCATGGAGCTGTCCAGGAGAGGCCAGAACAGCGTTCTTCCTTTTACACTCTTTATTAGCCTCTTCAAAAGTCATCTTATGGTTGACAGGAGCATAGAACACTTCGCCTGAAACACAGAAACATGCAACAAAGTCTTAACAAATGCATTAGCTCAAAGACAGCATGGCAACAAATCATTATGGCAATAAAATCATATTACTCTAGGTAAGTAGTCACCCAGAAAAGTTAAATTAACTGGACTTTGCCATCCATCAGTCATTTCATATTTAATCTTTAATTGTTTGTTCTGAAAGTAGAGCTAAACATGTTGTAATCTCAAGCCTGAGATTTTGACCTTTGGGGAGAGACATAGCTCAAAAACAGCTGGTAAAAGTCATAACCATGCAGGGCCCGGACCCAAAGCATTTCCCACCTTTTAGGACAAAAGCAGTTCATTCATTATATCAAATTCAGGCGGAATAGCAATGCAGACATTGTGGCCTGGCCTGTCAGTGAATGTGTCTGTACTTCAAGACATTAGGCTTCCTGCCAGGCTGAGAGAACTGCAATACCAGTGTTCCATGTTGGGTTTATTCAATTGATTTGACGCAAATTATCCACCCAGTCTGTTGACCTTTTTAAAAAGAGGTGCAAGACATTTTCTGCCATTTAAAATGATAATGTAACTTAAATGGAAGTTTAAGCTTTATATCAATTTTTTTATCTATATCCCCTAATCCTTAAGAATATGTGATTACAGCAAAATTCTAACTGTGAATCTTAAAGTTGCAAGTGGGATTTTAAGAATTAGCTACCGCTTCTCAACATATTTTCTCAAAGAAAATTAAACTTCAACATGTTTTTCTTTGGACATATAAAACGGCGGAAAATTGAGATTAGGTTATTACTTAATCAGGTAAAAGAGAATTTATATGCTTTGACTTATATGAAGTGAATATATTTAAAACACATTTTAATGGTTAAATAAAAACATAATCCTATATCCCTAATAATCGACATAATCCATGTTAAGATTGGTTTGCAAAAAGCTTCACTTTAACCCCTTGACACATGAATTTATATACAATTATATATAAGTTAATTGTTTGTGCTTTTGCTTTCAAGCTGATGCTATCTCAGCTGCAGTCTGAATGCAAAAGCGGTATGATGCGAATTTGCGGCGATCGGCGTTAAGGGGTTAACTGTATTGTTCATGCTGCTACCTGGTACAATTTTGTATGGACAAATGAAGGCTTGATGTACTGTACAGCAGAAAGGTAGCATGTCAGCCAGGCTTAAATTATGAGAGGCTTTGGGCATTGTTCTCCCAGGTTGCCATAGCCAGGTAGCAGTGGAACAAATTGAGCAAATGTGCAGGGCTTCACTGTTTTAATCCCAGATATGAAGAGCAACTACAGAGGGCTGACTGCAGTTAGAATGTATCAAGAGGGATGTTTACACTCATAAAGCACCCTGACTGAAGTTGAATCTATTAGCAGTAAATGGCTATATAACAAACGGATGCAGACAGTATGTTTGCGGTGACGTTTTCTCACAAGATCTGCCAAAGATTTTTAAAACCACATTATCGCATTTTTTATTTGGTGACTTTTTCAAAAACCACTGTGGTGAGGAATGAATTTTGATTGCTGCTTTGGGGTCAAATAATTAAAGCTTTTCTGTGATCCGCACTCCCTTTCTACAACACATGAGATCACCCAATGTCATAAAAATAGTATTCTACAATAACTATTAAGTGTATTTCCACAACGATTCCAAAAGGCGGTTGAAGTCATTTGCTCTGGTACTGTAACCATTTGGAGGTTTAGTCATTTCTGCCAAAAGGTATGACAGTGACTCTGAACAACACCCCATTACTCAGAATAAGAAAACCCTTGCGGCTGACTTACCATCAAGTTTGTCTACGTAGCAGTATACATCATAGGTGTCTGTTGGCTTTCTGGTCCCATATGATCGAATACCAGGTATGTGCTGTAGGTTGCCATAGCAGCCCTTTCTTGGCTTTGTGACTGGGTATCTGTACAGTTAGAGAGACAAAGAGATATTACAACACTGAGGTCACATCATCTTACCTTGTATATAAGCAGTCCTGTTTAAAAGAAATGATTTTAAGGCAGAGAATTAAAATCCAGCTAACCTTACTGTTTGGTCAGCAATCCAGCCAGCATCACACTGATCAAAGCCATCCTCATAGGCTGCTTTCAGCTGGTCATAGGTTGCAATGGTTGCTCCAACATTTTGGCAAGTTTGGATAGCCCTCGGATAGTTCAATATGTACCTGCTGGTGCTTGCCCGGTAATGAAAAACAACACCTGGCAATAAATTGCCCAAGAAAATTAATATCCAAAAACTATATATACATATGGATATTTTGCATGAAAGCATGAACATATTGATCTTGAATTCATCAGTAATTCCAGTGCTACATATGTCTATATACAGCATCTATATATGTGTGTCATTCAGCACACACGCTGAGGCATGAAATCCCCATATTTGTTGACAGTAAACAGAAGATGTCATCGATAGTCATAATTAACATTGCAACTTGAAAATGAAGTTATGCAGATTGTAAAACAGTGATAATCAAAACTATCCCAATGCCACACCCAACACACCAACCCCCTCCTCCCATGTTTTTAAACCCACAGAACCAAGTTATTTCACAACACAAAACATGCTCATAAAGACACAAGGATGATGAATTCACCCCCACCCCAAAGGATTAGATGGAGAAACTCTGGCACTGAAACACTGCTGTATCTAGTACGAAAACCAAAGACTCATCTGAATCTATTTAAGAGTGTCGCCTCGAAAATGAGAACAACTGAAAGCTGTAGTTACTCTGCTTAAATACTAGGTAGCTGCTGCTATCAAAGTAAGTAGAAGGGCGCCCAAAATGCTCTCACACAGTTTACTTTTGGCCACTTGTATTCCATATCACTGTTATTAAGCCCTTGCAGCCCACCCCCTCCACTTTCAGAGAATGGAGGAGGAACATTTTATCATTGTTTTAGAATGATATGTGAAGGATATCCTAAATCTCTTACCATTGACATCAAGGTTAACTGTGTCCTGGGTGTCCTCAATGCCATACATGACCTCACAGCGATAAGTTCCTGCATCACTAGCACGCAGCTTGACCATGGTCAGCGAGGCATCACCTACATCCTCTGGGTGACTGGGCACAGATACACGGTTCCTGTAGCTGGAGCCTATTTTGATGACCCCGTTTTGTGCCACCAGCACTGTTGATTCTACCTGTCCTTCTATTTTGGTCCATTTGATCCGCAAGTAATCTCCGCCATAAACGGCTGTTCCATTGGGAGTGGTGACTAGTGCTGAAGTTGGAATTGTGGAGAAGAAGCAGGGAAGATTTACTTTCTCTGAGAGGGACCCAGTGACTGGTCTGATTATTGTCAACGAATTGGAGGCTGAAAGATAACAAATGAAAAGAGTTACATACATTTTTAGTCCATGCTGATTTATGTGCTTCTGTATTTATTTGTTGCTGCTCATCCTTTCTTCATGTTTTTCTTCCCCACAAGCACATGTCCCTTCTGTTTACTCTCTTTCAAACGCATGCAAGTAAACACCATAAACTGGTCTGACTCATTTACATTGACGGGGTGTAATAACTACACCCAAACTAATTAAAAAAAAAAAAATAAAAAAAAAAACATTCATCATACTCTGAAAATGGTTCTTGGAAAGTACAACCTCATCCTTAAGATGATGGGTGTAGGAAAACACATAACACTGACTGTACTGTATGTGCAGCATGTTTGTATGATGTTATTGGTGAAATAGGCAGGGTCGCGGTTGCATCACTATACATATACTGAGTTATCTGCATGTTAGTTTACCTTTAGCTACATGAGAACTAACTGATGAAAAACACGTCAGTTGCAAAAGACACATGCTGCACACTGAACAGTATTATGCATCTTCTTATGACCTGTAGCTGTTTCTCTGAACTGAAAAACTTTCTCTTTCTACTGATTCCCATCTACACTGAAGCACAGGGTAAAGATGTTTCAACAAATCCTTCATTCTGGTGCAGCCAGTAACAAGTTACACTGCCCATGGGTGATTTTTCCTCAGGTTGTAAGGGGTATTAAACATGGCAACTGAACTGCTGACTGTACCTCAGCCTCACTCCACTTCTATTCCAAGAGGGAAAGCAAAGCTGATGTCAGACAGGATGCCAGACACAAATGAATGGAAATGGGCTGAATCACACTTTGCGCCCTGTAGAGGTGAAGATTTAGGTTTTCTTTTTTGCCTTTTTTTGGGGGGAGGTGTTCACAGGGAACAATGTGGGGAATGCTCTGGAAACAGTGATGAGACAGCCCCTAAGGCATGAGTGTGTGTTTTAACAGAGGGCCTTATTAGGATGGGGGCTGAAACCAGCTGTTATTTCTAGACTGGGAGCCCAGTCTAATTGAAAGGTGTCCTTCCACATCCAGAGACAAGGCCAGGAACTCAAGGGGCCAGTATAGCCAGGGGGGCCAGACGGACCCCAAGATGGCTCACAGTGTCAAAGGGCTGGTCAACTAAATGTGACCATGCCAAATGACTTTGTGTTTGGTGCAGCAGTGGTCAGAGGGAGAGGAGGGATGAGGATGGAGGGAGAAAAGAGGATGAAGAGAAGACAGAGAGAGGAGTGATGGAAAGAAGGAGGGAGGGAGAGGGGACCGGCTGAGAAAGAGAGGTAGAGGGAGAAGCTTATTCATAACTTACCTGTTGCAGAAGCAGCTCCACAGAGGAAAGATAACCACAGGATATGCTTTAAATTTAGAATCATCTGTGGAAAACAGTAAAAAGGTACATTAATAAACAACTCATACGGACAACTTCTACTTAATTATTTGCTTATATTTCTAAGTGACTCCATATCTCCATAGAGAGACATTCTTAACTCTTCTTTCATCATACACAAGTATTAGAAAGAATCGACACTATAAGCATCTTTTTCTTCTCTGAATACTATAAAACTTCCAGACATTACGTCATTCCACGGCCTTTTTCCAACAACTGGGATTAAATATGAATCAATTTTGCACGTTTTGATAGTCGGTTTTTCTCCCGCTTTTGTTTCCCTGATTTTCAATTTTCAATTGGTCGTGTTTGAAATGACATCTGGAGGCAAGAAAAAAAAAGACGATCAGTTTGTGTTTTCATTGAATTCGTGGGTGGCGGGGCTTAGACGCTAGGCTTCCTGAGTTCGTCGAACTACAGATTTGTGTGAGACAGGAGCAGGGAGCCCACCGCCCTCATTTCCACCCCGCTGTGTAAACACAAGTTCTGGGTGGCAGTGCGAGATGAAAATGACTCTCCAGTAAAAAACAAAATAAAAATAAACAAAAAAAATATACCCACCAAAAAAAAAAAAAAAAAAATACCCCCCAAAAAAAAAAAAAAAAAAATACCCCCCAAAAAAAAAAAAAAAAAAATACCCCCCAAAAAAAAAAAAAAAAAAATACCCCCCAAAAAAAAAAAAAAAAAAATACCCCCCAAAAAAAAAAAAAAAAAAATACCCCCCAAAAAAAAAAAAAAAAAAATACCCCCCAAAAAAAAAAAAAAAAAAATACCCCCCAAAAAAAAAAAAAAAAAAATCGAGACACTCAGAATTTGGCAGCTGGCAATAACAAATGATCATCGTTTAAAATATTTCAGGGAGGGCATCACTGTGACTTAATGCCAGCACTCCCATAAGTCCACCCCGAGCCGAGACCCACCCTAATGGAAACTGAAATGAAACTTTGGAGAGACAGTTAAACACAGCAGTCTTGGACTTATGATGTTTTATCTCCCGATGTATATTATCTCTAAGAAATCGGGGGGAAAAAAATCATGCAAACTGAGATCAGTACTTAAGCTGATCACATGCATTTAACAGGTGGCAAATTGTGGTGGTATTTTTGACAGCTAATTTTTGTATGATGCTGTCTGCTATGAATCAAAAATTCATCCATCCATCCATCTACTACCGCTTACGCAAATACCGATAAAACAGATTGATTAAAACTGCCTCCAGCTTCGAGTTTGAAATTCTTCACAGAAACACCTGTTTACTGGGGATGTTGACCTGAGTTCATGAGGGAATACTAGTTTGTTTATTTTACATTGAACTATAAAATGTAAACTCCATGAACTGTGTTACAATCACCACTCCGCAGTGCTGAGTCTCACTTGCTTCACCCAGTAGCGCAACACAGCAGTCTGGGTTATCTGAGGACAACGAAGCATCCCTACCACACTTTCGCGTCCAGAAGGAAAAGTTACCTTGAGCAGATAATTTTACTTCATTACAACGTGTGCATGACAGCGAGAAACACTAGTGGTTAGAAACTAGTAGCATTAATAAACAATACTCTAGTTTAGAGCAAGTCTCAATAAAGTGCGAACAAACAGAAAATCACTTACGTTTAAAGGTGTTTTAGCCCATAAAATGTACAAATATTGACACCTTTCCTTAAATCCAACTAGTCCCAGTGCGCAACGTGCGTGCGTAAAATGTGCCAAAATATGTCCACTCCAAACGAGCGCAAGCACACTTATCTGCCCGGTGCGCCACGCTCGTCTCCCTGATGCTTCAGAGCTGCAGGATCCGGGATGGTCCTGGTTCTGAACGGGGCGACAGAAGCCGTGAAGTGCTGGCAAACAGCAAGTTCAATTTTGCTTAACGCACACTGTTATTTCGTCAGTGTTAAAGAGGAGGGGCAGGCAGAGTCCCCCTCTGAAAAGTGAATGAGACAGCTCGGGGAATGGGGGCGTGGGGGTTAAATCGACCCTGTCCCCGAAAGGTACAATCCCATCCAATCAGACTGTTCCGAGATCACGAGGACCATTTGCGCAGGTAACGCGTCTGTCATTTGGAGCGCAGCTTTGCGCCAAGGCTACTGATTTCTCAGCTGGCAAAGTAATCAATGAAACTATAAATACATTAAATAAAATTCAAGCCTGTATTATATTGTGTCGCGTTTATATCGCCTCCAGTACAAGCAGTGGATATAATGGACTGCTGCCATGTGGAGAGCGCAGCAGTTCATGGGAGCGCAATGGAAACGGGTGGTGCAGACATGCCTGGCTGAAACTGAGTCACAATCCGCTTGTTCCAAAAACACATTTATGTCAAGGCCTAGAGCGAGTTTTCCCCTCCGCCCCGATGATCCACTTAAGAGTGATTTTTTTGGAGTTGTGGATACCGGAGTCTGAACTCCCGGATTAAACGATATCAGTGATATAATATAATCGTATAGTCAGTAATATAACGATAAGTTCGTTTAAAAAAGTTGCTGCTTCATTGTAATTAAAACAAGTTTTATCAAACATGCGTTTGTGTGCCTACATTGTAAATTCATCACGATAGATGGATGATGCTAGAAATTACAGTTCCTCGACAGAAACGCCAAATAGATCAATTCAGATGGAAACAGATCATCCGTGGTTATCCCTGACTGATGCAAACTGAGTGAACTGTAGCCTGTACTTGGCTTTTCCACATGGGGGAGAGGCTGTTCCAGAGCCCATCAGCTGGCTAAGTGGCTGCACTTAGATAGGTAGGAAGGTTTAACGTGGACAGCTGAGTTTGAGGATGTGTGTCTTGTAGCATTAATAAAAAGTCTATTTAGTGACATGAGGGATTATACTATAATCTCTTTCTGAGGAAAATGACACAGAAAGGGGGGAGGGGGCAGAACAATCCTCTTGGAGCCAATGAAACTTTATTTACATTAAAGGAAAATATTCAAAAGTACACTTGTCCATGTATTTTAAGCAATTTTGGTATCATTCAGCTTTACAAATGCACAATGCAGGGATTTTACCACAAGACTACATAACATAGTGCACTTACTTGATCAAGATAAGCATTTTTTTTTTTCAATCAATGTTAAAATTTGAGCTTATTTTTCTCCTCACTCGACAAAGGAGTTCTGCACGAGGTTAAACAATGGTATCATGCCCATAATGTTTGATGGCAGCTGATATTTAGGATTCTGCATGTAAATCTGAATGGACAGAACTGGTGGGGCAGACTAATTGTACAAAATCATGGCGTAGCCTTTCGGCGACACTCATACCGGGAGAGCGGGAATAGAGGTGATAAGTCTTTGACAGAGACGACTGCACTCGAAGCCTGAGGCCCTTGTGAACGGTCATGCTTTTTCCATATCCATGTGCATTCTACTCATCTCAGGGCTCACTGCAGGCTAGCACATCTTTCTCCTGCAAGGCTGGACAAAAAAAAGAGAGGAGGCGCGGGAAGTTCAGTGAAGGCTGGAAATAACAGGTAGGCAGTTTTAACTCCTATCTTACGTGTATAACCTGCACTTACTCTGGCATCAAGCCTCTACTAGGTAGTTAAAATAGCCAAAAGAGAAGAAAAATTTGCATGTACCTCAATCAATAATAGACCCTGACAAAGACAGAGTGCAGTCTGCTCCAGGAAAGAGTTTTCATTCCTTCACCCAACAATTTGACAGGAAATTCAAACTGACCTGCTTCTGCGTAGAATTTGCCATCTGACCCCAGGAAGGTTAACTATAGGCTCCTCAGTGACAGGAATCATTTCACCCTTTTACTGCTTTACCTTCATAGATGAATCATCGTTAAAAGGTTAAAAGATGCAGGTCATTTAATGCTGTGTAAACTGTCTACTGTATGTGTAACTATGGAAGTCGCATTTCCTCTCAGCACCCATAAATCAGTGAGTGAAAGTGCCACTCAAAGAGTGTTTGATCCTGGTTATCTGCTGTGCAGGCCCCAAGATGACCCGCATAACACAGGACCTATAAAGGTGGTCTACTTCAGGCCCAATGCCAGTTAAATTTAATTAAATTTCTCCAACTACAGGGGATCTGATGTACTCACACTCGGAATATTAAAGGCCAAATCTGCTCCGATTTGGGTTTTTCTTTTTATTGATTAGTTTTCAGTTGCCTATTTTGTTTTTGTGGAAAAGCATGCACCTCCATGTATATGCGGAGTAGAGGAAAGTCAACTGATACGTTTGACAATGTTTTTGTTCCTGTACAAATGACCTTAACTATATAAAATTATCCAACGAGTGGTGCACATCAGGATTACAAAAATTATACATTGCTGGCATAATAACAGTGTGACTCAAGCTGTGCCATTTAAATGTCAAACAAAATGTGTGACACATAAAGAGGAAAATAACAGATTAATTTCTCAAGTTACAGGGAAAAAAAGCTTGTGATTAAGGGTGGCACAGTGGTGCAGTGGTTAGCACTGTCGCCTCACAGCAAGAAGGTCCTGGGTTCGATTCTGGGTCAGGACGTTTCTGTGTGGAGTTTGCATGTTCTCCCTGTGTCTGCGTGGGTTTTCTCCGGGTACTCCGGCTTCCTCCCACATTACAAAAACAAATCTGGGGTTAGGTTAATTGGTCACTCTAAATTGCCCGTAGGTGTGAATGTGAGTGTGGATGGTTGTTTGTCTCTATATGTCAGCCCTGCGATGAACTGGCAACTCATCCAGCGTGTACCCCGCCTTTGCCCCAAGCTGCTGAGATAGGCTCCAGCCCCCCCCCCCGCGACCCCTAACGGGATAAGCGGTAGAAAATGAATGAATGTGTGTGTCCCTGTGTGTGGGTTTTATGAGTGAACCCCTTGTTTAAAAATGTGGGAAAATTAAGTTGCCCCTGGACGGACAAGACCCATCCTTTGGAGGGTGGAGTGTGGAAGCCCAGATGCCTGAGACTGATCCCTTCAGCTTTAGTGTGAAGCCAAGAGGGCTAAGCGATGGAACATGAACTGATTTTACTCATGTTTCCTCAGACCAAAACAAGCATGTACTGCAAGCATGTACTGATCCTCAAGGAAAATTACATGACTTATAGTCCAACCAATATTTTGAAGCCAACATTGGTATTATTAGGAGGAAGGACTCATTGATATAACAATATATAATCCAATATTCATACTCTGGCAACATGTCAGAGTCCTGGTTATTATAGAATTGTGACAAACATAACAAGAAATGTATTACAGTTAAACAATAAATTCTACTAATAACATAGCAGTAGTAAGACTTAGTAAGACTAGTGTTCTTCACAGTAAACAAATAATAAAAAAAAATAAAAACAGATTTTAATAATTTAAGTGGAAGTAGGGAAAAATTGATCAGAGTTCTTCACTACTTTTTATTCATGTAAATGCTAACTTAGAGATTAATATTGAAACACAGTAATTGTGACAAGTCATGTTAATATTCCTTTTACTGTCCTAATGGTCTATGAAACAATATGTACAGATTTGCCTTTATTATTTTCACATATTTGCCTTACTTTTTATCAAATTTGTTGCACACATCTTCACAAAATGCCTACCTTACCATGCTTAACAAATGTAAGTCTTTTTTAGATTAAATATTCAAGAACTTGGAAACGCTGTGATAAAGTATAAACTTTGTTTTCATAGCAACACAAGCAGAGCCTGACAGCCAACAACACCCACTCATTATGACTTCCGAACAACATAAAAATAATTGAAAGGAAAAAGAAAGGAAAAAAGAGCTGCACACTGCCATTGTGAGAACGACTGCACAAGTGGCACAACTGTCTGGATTCCTCGGTACCAGGTGTCAATAAGGAAGGCACCAGGTGTCAATCAACAAGCAGGAGTAAGTGACGGTGATGACAGCTGGTGGACTGTCAGGCAGTCTAAGGAGCAGTGAGAAGGCAGGCTCCGTCATCCTCATTGGTGCCTTGTAGTAAGAACCACTGAAACACTAACTTCATTTCATTATTCATCCAATGCTCCACTGTTTTCCTCTCTCGTCTGTCACTATAATCTTCAATTTCCTTATCTCTCTACTCTTCATTCACACAGCATTTGCAAACCCAAAATGCTGCAAGACCAGCAAAAAATTAAATCCCTAAAAACCAATTTCTGTTCATAAAATTGTAATTTTGATTTATTTGTCACGAAAAAAATTCCCTTTGTGAACTTAAAATGGCTCGGATGCAATTCTACACCTTTGCCTCTTCTAGTTTGTAGGGATTTAACAATGCGTAAATAGACTCTGACCTCTGCTCACAGCTCTGTCCCTGCAACTAGTCAACAATATGCGGTAATTCAGCCATACATATTTGAACCCAATAGGGATTCCCAGGAAGAAGAGAAAGAGCTACTTGCACATGGTCGTCAACAAAGTTGATGCATCAGAATGATAAGTTTAGGTTTACTAACAAGCCCCAACCCCCTTTGGTTTTCTAAGCAGAGGACCGGGGCTGTCAGAATTGGTTTTTGAAGACTGTCACTGGTGGATTGAAGAATGGAAGCAGAAATCCTCAGCCATTACATTTACTTCTTGTTTCAGTAGTAATGAGTGTTGTCTTACATAAATAAAATCTTGTGGACATGTTAACAAGGTCCAAAATGTGATTTTCATTGGAGGCAGTCTTTAAGCTTTTCTAAAAGTTTTTCAAACATCAGCTAGAGGCAGTAGGTTAGAGCCCAGATTCCCCCCATGTCATTCCAAGTCAATTCAATAAGCACAGAAAAGTACATTTTAAATGTAAGGCAGGCTTTTCAAACTCTATACATCATCAGCTGACATGCGATGAAAATTACTGCACAGTATTTGGTGAGTCTGAATCATTAAGACAATAAATAATAACTCTAACATTTTTCAATCAAACTCCGTGTTCCTCTTGATTACAAGATTTCATCATCATCATCATCACTTCACCAGCCCAATCTAAACCTCAGCATCAAAGCCCCTGTGGTAGCCCCTGCGGAGGCCCAGCTGACCATAACTTTATGAATCACATCTGCTGCCTTTGCTTCTAGCAAACTACTTTAATCAGACAGCATAACGTAGGAAAAAGACAGAGGAAGTTAGTTGCTGGGTTGGGGTAGGGGCAGAGAAAATGGTCTGGTAAGCAGAGACAAACCATTCCTCATTCCCACATCACATCTTTGCCAACTGCACTTAACATGAAGCATTATGGCAACCATTTAATTCTCTAACCTCATCCGTTTGGCTCTGCACATACAGTAAGCGACTTCCAGCAACCATTTCCAAATAAGTAAAGTCACATTTCACAACTTGACAGCGAGGTATTGTGGACCACGACTTGGGTCCCTATGATACACTGTCCCGTGGAGACATGCCTCTCACCACAGAACAAAATCGGTCTGTGAGAAAGTCAGTTTTTGAGCCAGTCTGCAATTATACCTACATAAGAGAAGCCGATGCGGCAATCCTTTGGTATCTGACCAAGAGGAGCCCGAGATAATAGCATAATCCATTCCCAGGCATGAGAGAAAATCCAGTCAGCTGTAGAAATTCATTTTTTTTCCTTTTTGTTTCACACCAAGCAGCATCTCAGAGAGAAAGGGTTCTTTAA
>KV751322.1:11528277-11552428 GCA_001698575.1 Mola mola | reverse complement strand
GACAGCAGTCAGCGTTTAATGCAGAGATTTCTGTGTTGTTCAGCAGCAAGAGAATTCTACCATACGGTTGCTACATTTGGGGCTTTAATGTAAACAATACAGGCAAAACCAACATTTTCTTCACATCATCAGTGGACATTTAACATCTGGGAAAAATCTTCTTTCAGAAAAATATTAAGGCTGCATCAAACATGGATCTAATGTATGTATGTATAGACTCCCCCTCCAGAAGAGAAACATTAGCATTGCCCCCTGCGTTATATGATGAGACTAAATGACTAGTAATGCAGTCTGACACCACTGGTCTAATAAAACACTTGTCAACAAAAAAAAAAAAAACTCAACAAATGTACAAAGTGATTAACATGGCTTTATTGACGTGCTGATCACTGATCAAATCAATTCGACTGACTGAAAATATTTGGATATCTATAATGCAGCAGAACTGGAATGGCATATTCGTTGTCATCTTGGGTTTTGCAAACATTGCTTGGGTGAATAAGTCATTTCAGACATTACAGTGTGAAGTGTCAAGCAATGAGAGCAGAGTTCAGTTCAAGACCAGACAAAGACCACTCTGTCTCATGGCTGCTCTGTGGCGGGAAAGCAGGAAGACTCCTGTCATTTCCCAGGACAATGGGAATCCTACAGGTGCACCAAGTAAGTGAATGACGATGATAAGCAAGTGACTGAACGTTTAGTTTTAACCTGGCACAGCCATCATCACTCCCATACGAAATACTAACATGTTCTCATTCATGCATTTTTAAAACAGAACATTTATACAGAAGCGGATTGCATTCACTCGAACATTGTTTTGGCTCAGTTTTTCTGAATTTCTGCCTTTTTTTATCTAGGAAATTCAGAAATACAGGGCTCTGGGAGAGCAGCAGTAGCACCGGTGTAGGTTATGTGCTCAGATGGTCAGATTGGCTAAGGGTAGCTTTGTTGTTATCTCGGAAATTCTGAAAAAAAAAAAATTCAAGTGAATGCAATACACTTCTGTACATTTATATATTAAATTCACTGAAATTGAAAGGGAAGCATTTAGAATATCTTTATGATTAGAGATACATGATATGGGTTTTTTTCAGTGAAGAATGATAATAAGTTCATAATCTGTAGGTTTCTCACACATGAAAAGATGTAGTGAGCAAAGATGGATGATTTGATACTTCATACCTCTAATAATATAATATAATCATTTCATAAATCTAATGAAGTGGTCCGCCTTCAAAACTGTTTAAAAATATCTACACAAATGTTTGGCTCTCGAGGCTGTACCTAGAGAGTGGCACTTTTTCACCTGGCTGATTATAAACCAATGCGTTCACACTGACACCTACAGTGTGAAGATGCTGAACTTTTTGAGTCAGTGAAAGCACTTTGGCTTCGTACAATCAGCTCTATCTATTGTGTATAATTTCAAAATTGATAGCCAATAATAATTTTAATAATTTCTTTAATTGGGGCTATGATTTGTTAGACTGCTAAATATTGTGCATCCCCACTTTCTAATATGAAAATAGTATCACCAGGTTCTTTTCAAAAACAGAAACACAAAAAGGCTTGTCTAAATATTTTAAATTAAATATTCTAAATTTAGCAGCTGAGGAGACACATGAATGACACCACTGACTAATATACTGAGTACTCATCTGTAATTCAACCATCCCGTTTTAAAATGCCTTTTTGATGGGATGTAAAGAGGAGAGAGTGTGACATTCCTGCGGGGATTACTAAACCAGCAAGCGCGTGTTGAGGGATTATCCTGGTGCCCACCCGTGGTCTCCAGGAGACAAGTAGGTATCATCAGGATCATAAAGACAGCAGGGCTGAAGTCAAAGCTAGAATGGTCAGATAGACTCAGAATAAATGTCCATAGGTTCATTTCTGTCAGTGTGAGGACACACTGTGATGACCCCAGGACCTAAAGCTGGTAGCAGATGTAGAGGAAGAGGTGAGGAGGTGAAGACGGTGAGGGACAACATAACCCTATTAACCCCTGCAAAACACCCCTCAGGTAGTTTGGGCCACAGAGCATCTGTAAAATAAAAGGGCTGATAAAAATGAGGAAAAAGGGGAAAGGTTAAATTGGCGACATGCAAGCAGAGATAAAGAAAATTAAAGAGCCTCTTTTCAAAATGAAACAAGGAGAAAAACATTAGCAAGACATGATGAATCAACAAGCAACAAAGTAGCTTCAAAGGTGACTCTCTCTTTTCTGGGTGTAGCTTGCTGTCCCTCAATAGCTGTTAATCTTTCTCCAGCCTCACACACAGCCATGGCCATGGGGCTTAGCAGCAAAAGCCAACCTTGCGGAAACCTCTTGAGAGAATCTGCTTAGACACTCCTGGTTCAGATTCTCTATATATTTATCAGTTCCCAAGGAAGCACTGGGAGGCGTTAAATGCCTGTTCCCACATGGCTATATATTCATTTGAGCAAAGTCTTGATGGAAGAAGTGCAACAGAGAATATATTCTGGACCGATTGGGAAAAGATAGCGTCATTACTTGCTCTGCCTTTAATTTATTTAAGACAGGAGATAAGCAACAGGTCTGTCGTGAGATCTGTGGCAGGTAATTGTCACAGATAAAGCATAGCAGATGGCTGTAATGTGCTCTGGATTTCAGAAAGCTGCTTCCACAATCTGGGACAATATCTGGGGATAACTCCAGAACACTGTTGCCTGGTTATCACTGTTTTGGTTGTGTGTACCAAAAAGAGGGCTTGACTAGCTGAAAGTAGCTTGCCAAATAATTGGACTGAGATCAAGACAACATGTTCCTCATGAAAGCCTAAGGTTTGTGGATTTGATCATAATGAGTTTTGGAAATCACTGCAGAGGAGGGCGGGGACGAGACAGGGACAAAATGGGGCAAATAGAGAGGGGAACAGAAAGCACAGAGAAAGAAAAAGTTTGGCTTAATTGGAGTTCGTACTAAAAACAAAAGAACTAAAAACAAAACCAAAAAAAAAACATGTCTTTGTGGTTTCACTGGTACTAAAAGCTGTGAGCAGTAATCCTGAACAATGCAGTAATTTTCAATTTCATTTGTCAATCAACTATCAAATAAATATTCCAAAAATGTCCCTTGCGTTTAACCTATTCATTAGGGAGGTGATGGAACTATTCTTTAACATCTGGAGAGCAGCTCTACATCTAATTGCAGTGGTCAGAGGCTGTATGAGTAATATATAATGCAATTAATATCAAAAGGGAGAAAATTGGTTTAATAATAATGTGGAAATGTGCAGATTACAGAGTGGAATCTGTTAAATTCTGGAAAGTGAGGATTTGTGTTTTTTTTCTAGCGTCAATGATGTCAACAAAGTCACGACTCAGCTGTATTTAATGATAGGAATGGGAGATGAAACTCGGCAGCCAACATCTGTTACTGTGATGGTGTTTTTTTAGGTGTGCTGAAACGGAAATAAATAAGAAAAATGTTTCACAGTCCCATTAATTTAAGTTTGATATGATTTTACTAGTTTGTTAAACTCCTGTTTGGAGCCACATGGAACACCTTATTACTTAACTGAAAGAAATCATGAGGCATGAGACATCTTAATCTTCAAAGTAAAATTCTATTAGTTTCTCTTGAATATTCCTTAAGATGTTTTGCCGTTTTACTACTACTCTATGTACCAACTATGACACCAAATATGGTGATACAGTGCATATCTGACTCCCCTGCAATTCTAGTCCTGCTCACAAGGTTCTGGCTCCTGGGTTTGAAGCAACCGCCGCTTCCCTCCTGGCTGGTCATTTTCGTCATCAGAAAAAGTAAGATCCAGAGAGTATCCTTGGGACAGCAGACTAGAACCTGCATACATATCAACAGAAGCTATTGTTCAGAATAGCCTCTTATACTACATAATTATGACAGGCAAAAAAAAGAAAAGTCTTCTTGCAATTATTTTGACAGACATTGTTATATAGTCATCATTTTAGCAGGAAGGGTCATTTTTGTATTTCATTTTCACACAAAAAAATCACATAGAAATGACAATTTCATTGAGTCAGCACAAGTTAAAGAATGTCCCTAACATGTGAATAACATGATTTTTAGGTTGAAACATTTCTGCAAAGCCATAATGGTTCATTTATACTTAATTCTGTGTTGTGACACACTTTACTCTTTACCTGTATCAAAAAATGCAACTCCTGTAATTTGGTTATTGTGATTTCAATGATATTTCAATTAAATATTCAGTTGCACTTGCAGTTTTAGCCAGGGGGTCTTTAATTAATGATGATCACTAACATTCCTGAACAAAAAAGTTAATTTGAAACATTCTGTATATGATGTCTACTGTAAATCAGATACTTGATGCTTATTACATTTCTTCATAGTGGTCATTGAGTGTTGAACTCCTGAAATTCCACTGAGCAACAGAATCTAAATGCCTATATGCTGACGTCTTGTCTTGTCCCATATTTTTTGGCAATACTTGTATAGTTTCACTGAAGAAGTCCAAATTTTTTTCTTCATTGCTTTAAACTATTTATCCACCAAAACTATTAGGTTTCACACTCTATTTTGCCTCAAATGACCTTTTAAACCCTGGAAAGCTCAACTGCTAAAGACAAGCAACCTTTATCAGGAAGAGTGATCTGGCATTCCACACAAGCCCAGTCAAACTCAGATACAATCATTTATATATAAGGACAGACACACAAACACACCTGTTTGCCCTTTAACACTTCCAGCCTATTCAAATTCAAAGATGGAAAGATTTAGCAGTTATGGTAGGTAAAAACAAGAAGACTTGACAAGCTGTCTGATCAGGAGATAAAACATCCATTGCAGATGGTGAATGCAACACTGCAGAGGATAACCACAGTTAAAATGAAGGAAGAGCAAATGGAGTTTGACATTGAAGGCGATTTCATTTTGTCCAATTCTTTCTTCTGTGCTAGTACTGTTACCATCTCAGAAACCCCCGGATCCCTTCAGTCCTCTTATTTCATTCTCCTTTTCACATTGCTATCTCCTTTATTTTGATTTACCAAAGTCTGAGTGTTATTAGTAAGTAGAGCTTCAACTCTTAGACTATTAACTTACTTGCTTACAGCCCCATTCAAAAATTTAGAGAAATTATGATTTTTATTTCTAATTTTTCAACATTTTATGGACTAAACAATTAATCGGTTAATAATATCAGTTAGTGGCAGATTAAATAACAATGATTCAAATGGTGCAACTATTTTCATATCACATAATGCGACAAAAATTGATTTTCTTTTTTCGCCTCACATTGTGCTGTCATCACTCTCTCTTATCAGGCATCAGCAATATGATAACTCACCCTGAGGCATGAAGGTGAAATATTGACAAGCACAAAAGAGGACATGTTTAGCCCCGCTACGTCCATAAAGTTTGAGTAGATTTCTAAGTACAAATAAAGCATAAATTTGCTCATGTTCACATTTTCTGATCTGGGTCAAACTTGGCAATAGCCAAATAGGTAGGGACTAGAACTAAACTAAATAAATGCCAGTAAGGTGTTCATTTCTAAGGTGTTTTTATTTTATACTTTTAGACATACTGTAAGCAGAATAATTGGCTCATCTGTACGTTTCATGTCATCCTATCATTGTAAAGGTGGCGATGAACTAATACTTTGCTTGGTTACCGACTAAGGAATACACTGTATGAAAAAAGGAGTGCATTAGAAGCCATTAGGTTAGTGTAATAGCCACTGACATGAATATATGGCTCATTTCCATCCTGGTGGTCAGGCCAGGATGGAACAGGACAGAAACGCCCAGAGATTTGTTGGTTGGCTGAAAAAGTGTAAATACTACAACGATTCTGGAAAACACACCCATAATTTCAAAAGTTCTAAACATGCAGAGGACAGAAGGGACAAACTCATGCAGGCATAAAGATAAGAGCTGAGCTCTGAAACCAAAAAACACAAGAAACAATTGTTAAACGCTTTTGGACAGCAAACAAGAAAGTGTCTGAGCCAAGACCCTTCCTGCGCAATCTACAACCTCCATCCATCTTCACTTAGGCCAGACTGGGAGAAAGACTGTGCTTCTTGAGTGAGAGAAAGTGCAGACAAATGAAAGCCAAACAAGAAACCCTGCTGAAGCCACTATAACGTCAATGTGTTTTGGAACTGTATCTTCTTTCAGGGGGCCTTGGACACAAACACAGCCATTGAGAGAGTGGCTGAGAGGGGGTTATCACTGCAGATTGCAACACTGTGACACAATTCGGGAGAGTAGGGGGTATGACTCAACAGAATGTGACATCATGCCTACACACCATGATGCTGGACCACCTCACGGCCGGCCATGTTGAAGCAATCACAGCAGACTTCACTGGGTTTGTGACTCACCGACGAGTGTTTCTAAGAACCCGGGTACCCCAGGCTATACTCTCCACTTGTGTGTGCTTTAAGTGGAGGTTAAAGCCCCCCTGCTTACATGAAAAATGCATACAACTGTCAGGTTTATTGGACAGTAAAATCAACTTAAGCAAAACTAAAATTTCACTGAAGAGTCTGCATCACTTCTCAGTCACAATGTGACCTATGACTTCAGAATAAGCACCAGGAATAAGTGAAAACTTGCTATATTCAAAATCATTACACCGTTCTCCACCAAAACACATAGCTTGTGTAAGGAAGTTTAATAATGGAGCACAGTGTGTGTGACGGTGTGCCACTGTAAAGCGTCCAAAGTTTAGAATTACTTTCTTAAACTCTCACGTCTTTAAGTTTTTAGGATTTAGTGTCTTGGTCCCCATCATCATCCTTCTCACAGTGATTATCTAATAGCTCTGTGTTTATGCTTCACAGTAACATGCAACACTAGAATGATACTAATCCAGTAACATGAAGCCAGATGATACTTGGGCTTAACAGTGGGATCAAACATTTCAACTTACAAATACAGAGCTAACTGCCAATTTCCATCCAATACTGACCCACGCTGCTTCGCTTCTGCCCGTTGAGAAACCCTTTTGTCACTTAACACAAAAAAAAATTAGAGCGCAAGGAAATTTTTCACTTTGATTGTGGGTAGTATTGCCGGTGAAACATATTCCGTGCAGCTGCCATATTCTGTGCAGACAAAGAAGACAACACTTTTAAATACCAAAGTATTCATTCAGGATTGGCAGACAATCGTTAAGAGGAGACACACAAACATACCTGTGATGAGTATAGTGCAGTCCTGAGATGGATGGAAGCTCTGAACCGTTTCTTCTCTTCTGTTCAGGCTGTCACCTTCACCATGAGCTGTTTCATAGTCACTAAAGAAAATAGCACAACTTTGACTGACATAAAAAGTGTTTTTGTGTGTATCTGTGTTTGAGGAAAAGCATGGAGAAACCAATGTCTCAAATTGGCATGTGAAAAACCCACTGGGTTATCATCTTTTAAAATCCTAAATTATGGATCCTGAGAGACAGTGGCAAAGCCAAAGAATGAGCAGCAGTTATGAGATAAAGAATAAGGTTTGTTCAGTAGAACAGAAGGGGTGTCACATAGATGCAGATGTGTCAACTGTGTGTTGACATGCTTAGAAACGTAACTTGCAAGTTTGCAACTAAAGATAAAATGCAATGCTGATTTATTGTTCATAAAAATGTTATCAGTGCTACATAGCAAATTAACTAATCTGCATGCCATTTTATAAAGTGTTTTTAAAAAAACGTTAAACAAGTATTGTAGCATATACCCACAAGAAAACAAGGCCAGAGCTGCAACAATTAATTGACCGACAGAAAACTAGTCATTACATTTTTTTATAACCGATCAATTCTTTATGTTACATGTCATAAAATTACATTTGATGGGTCCAGCTTTGATGGGTCCAGCTTTGATGGGTCCAGCTTTCTGTGCTTCTAGTTATATGAGAGTTATCTTTTTCTCACCTTTTTAAAATAAGTTTTTAAACAAAAAAAAATCTAATCTTTTATTTTTACTTTATGTGATGCCATAATTGATCAGCATATTTGAATTAGTCAAAAAAACTGTTAATATTTGTGAAGCCAATTCTAATGCTGACAAATGACAGTCTATGCTTCAGTGTAAAACACATAGATAACATTTCTTTTGGCATAATTATTGTACTTGTATTTACTGTGGATATTCCTATAAAAAATTGTTTATCTACGAATAACAGTAGCCGTTTATGCTTGATCATCACAGGCTTAAAGACTTAAGGAAGCCATACAATGCTGACCTTCCTCTTTCCTCCCTATCGTTGTGTTGGAGCTGCCGGAGAGTGTCCTGCAGGCCTCTGATCTTGGCCTTTTTCTCATTCAGCACCATGACAAAACGTGAGTACAGCTCCCTCTCCATTGTCTCCTTACCTTGGACCCACTGCTCCAGCCTGGTGAAAGAAATTGTAGGTTCAACAAGAACACATATGGAAGTAAGCAAACCTACTTTAAATGTGTGCACCATCACATATGGCCTCACAAATATTTGTTTCCAAAGGGGAGAATACTTTGTCTTCTTTGAATAATTTCCTAAGACAAATTATGTTGTCCTACCCTCTGCAAAGATAAGTCAAGAAAATAATAAGTAACTAATAATACCCAGTAAAATTGCATTGGAAAAGAAGCACCAGGAAAAATAATAAATAATTAAATAAGGACATAACAATAAACCACTTGAAATGAGTTCCCAGAAATCACAAACCTTGCCCATAAGACTGGGCGGAACCCTCTCACATAGGCAACCAGTGATGATGTCATACTAGCTGATTGCTGTGGATATAAAACGCTGGCAGCTGAGTTAAAAAGCGAAGACAGCTTGCATGTAAACAAGACAATCAAAAAAATGCTACCAGAGCTGTACATCTTTACAAAATAATTTGATTCTACTATTTCCCATCTAAGCTCGGGATTTTCTCTTTAACACACTTCAAGCCATGAGCACTAAACGCAGGGCTGCTTTCCTGCTCATCCTTACTCTTGGAGTATTCTCTGGTGCTCCTGTTTCAGTCTGCCATTCTCCTCCAACAGCTTGCAGTTGTCTGACTCCAGATCTGTACTGCACCTAAGGGTCTGGCCAAGCATCTCCTGGTTCAGTTCTAAAGGATTTGGGGCAGGCTGGAGTTCCACAGAACCAAATTGCACCTGAAAAAAGAACAAAGGAAGAAAGAGAGAAGCAGATCAAACTACAGGGCACTCAAAGAGAGCAAACCTCTGCAAATGCAGCTAAATTCCCTACAACATGTGCTCCCCAGCAAAGAGCTTACCTTTCAAGGTCATCTGTTTACTGTAAGTACCACAAAACAGATGAACTACCACACTAATGTTTGTCTGGACATTCCCAAGTGTGATTTTTAGTTTAGGACATGTAGTGCAAAAAAGAGCACAAACTGGAGCCACCTGATGTCTGACACATTAACTGCAGAGTCAGACAGTTTTGGTTATGTGATGGACCCTGGAATTAGTTACAAAATAACACCAGTTAGATCTGTCTATGTCAATTCTTCTGAAGATATGTCCAAAAAATGTGTTTGACCTTTCAGAGGCCTTGACATTTGACCTTGGAAGCCCAAACATTAATTATCTCTAGCCAGTCATCAGACACAAAATGACAACAGTTGGACCACTCTATTTCAATTCTTTCAGGAGTTACAGCCAAAAAACATTTTAGTGATCTTGACCTCTGGACACAAAAAAATCTAAATTTAATCAAAACAGTCAAGTAGTTTTTGTGCAATCTTGCTGACAAACAAACCAACATTCTAGACACCTGACTGATTTAGGGGTTTGGCCAATACTATTGGTTGATAAAGGCCTACCAGAGATATAACAGTATTGGCTTACATGTTACAAATACTGGCCAATATCGAAAAATTCAAGGCAAATAATATTCTTTTCAAGTTGGTTGGTTTCATTTATCATTAGTCAAAACGCTCAGCAATTTCGGAAGATCTGAGGAGCCAATCTTTTCCTCTACATTGCCTCCCGTAAAGCATGCACCAGATGGGAGGACAAGAGGACAACATCTCCCAGCGGCCCAGCTGGAATATCTGGGATACTCTAAGAGAGGCTGGAGGAAGCTACCAGAGGAAAGCATATATGGCTCTAATATCATAAATACTAAAAGGCCAGAAAACTAAAGCATAATGTAGCAGATATAAAGCAGTAACCTAATATCCAGATCTAAAGCAGTTCCCAAAACCTTCAAAATTTTTATAATTTGGCCCTTATAGTCACACCCCAAAAGTGCAATATAGAAGGGCAAAAACGCATAACATCACATTTTGTTTGAAGTAGGAAACATTTTACAATGATGGGTTTCTTCAATGTTGGAGAAATCAAACTTATTGGTCACCATGTGAGCGAAGGCTCCTCTCTGATGCTTCTTGTTAGTGACTCTTTGGAATCACAGGCAAGTTTCAGATAATAAAACATTCCTCATTTGGTTTGGATTTTGACAGTTACAGTATAGTGGACGACAGACAAACGTGAACATTTTCTAACATGTAGTTGATATGTTACAATTTTCTGAACAGCAATCCAGTTTGAATTAGGCAAAATAAGCCTAAAAAGATTTTTATCAGTTTTTATCAATACTTAATATCTTGAGGCAAAAAACATACAGTTCAACCTCAAGTGAGTGTCTGCCAAACCAAACATATTTTCAAATAGTTGCACAGTCTTTGTTTGCCCGTTGCCCTGGAGAATCTCCTCTGCACACACCCAAACACAGGCACACATGAACAGAGGTACTGCACATGATGCACTGGGAAACCAGAAGGTGACGAGGTGTTAAATCTTCATTGGGCTGCGTAAGGGTCGCAGACCCGCTGTAATAAAGCCGCCATCTTCAAAAGCTCCCATAAAATACTTGTCATTTTTGTACCGGGCCGATGCTGTCCTGGCAGGCCACACAGCTGTTTCGCTTCCACTGGTGAACCTGAACATCTTACAAGGAGTAGACATGAGCTGCACATCGCTCCCACAACTTCAAAAATCTTTGTCTGTTTAAATCAATCCTCTTTGGTCTATTTCCTTTAACATTAAATTTTGTTTTTGTTTCTGCATAGTTGGCCACATAAAAACTTCACTTCTATTAAAAAAAAACCAAAAGCAATATTGACTCTATTACTGTGTTTCTTCTCCAAACCTAGAAATTAATAGCTTTGGCAATGCCTCGACTTTTCCATTTTGGTGCCTCATCAGATCAAACTATTTTTTAGCTAGTGAAAAGTTTCAACACCCATTTGAAAATTGGCACTGTTTTCCAACGTTTTCTGATGTTTTCTGATGACAAGACAACAAATTTTAAATGTAGTTATCGCCAAAAAAAGTAATTCATTTATGACATTTTTAGTTGTCCAAAGATGTTGCTGTAAAATTTTCAACCCTAAAAGTGGAGGAAATAGGGCTTGAGTTAAAAAATAGCAGAGTTCGCCTTTAAGCCCCAGCAGTACTTTGTGCTAAGCAGCAAACATTAGATGAAACATAACAAACATTACCCTAAATATCAGCATATTAGCATTATCAGTGTGATCAAGATAGGTTGCTAAACCTCACATTTAGCTGAACTCACTAAAGCTCTGGAATCCCTAACCCCTTGCTTGGATTCTTTTTGGCCTTTAATACCAAACCAAAATGGTCACCATGACTACAGGGTCTAATGTGAATCCTCATGTGCCTTTTAAGTAGGATATGAGAAAACAAAACAGGTCACCAATTTCTCTGTGAATTTCTAGGAAACTAGGCAACCATATGTTCAATGATAATGACTTCATTTGGTATGAATGCTAAATAAAATTATAAAATTCTAATTATAGATTAAGACATATGTAAAAAAATACATTTAAAAAAAATCACTGTTTAGTGAGATGCTGGATTTTATCACAATAAGGAATAAGGAATTTGGGGATTTAACAACTGTAACCATAATAGGATCCGGACATAGAGGAGACCACCCAGGATGTAAAAAGGATGAGGTTACTAAAAACTCATAAAAATCTAAAGCAACATCAGGCTGTCTCAGTGATCCAGTGCAGACTCCTCTCATACATTTAGAGGGAATCTGTGTGACACTGAGCTTCATAAGTCATCAGTAAGTTAAATATTGAAATGTCTCCTCTCAATAACAAAGGTGAGACTAGGGCAAGAAGGGGCCCGGTGTAAATGGTTTCACATGCACTTCAAAGACGGAACAACTTGCATATTACCGTAAACTGAAACATTACTATCTACATGCATGCATACAAAGCTGCACAATTACTGACAGGTGAGAGCTGTGACAGCTTTGATCTTTCCTCAAACCTCCCATTGATCCTTTAACACATCCTCTACCTTTGGCTATCTGTACCTAAATCACAACTGTCCTTCCAAGGAAAGTCATCTGGCAATAAATCAACCGTGTGTGTTTGTGAGAAAGGGTAATGTGAAGGCTTTAGACTTGGAAATGTTTAGTACACCAATATTTCCAGACTTTGAAGAATTCTGTAAAATCTAACATTTACGGTAAGTTTAGCTCCATTTCTAATGACAAGGACTTTGTGAAACTCTGTCATCCAAGTTGCTCCCACTTGACGATGTTTGAGCCCTAACTCTAACCTCTTCCTGGCCGCCGTGTTAAAATGGCATTACCATTTGAAGATCCAGACCGGTGCAAGCACAACCATTATGTACTGGATGTTTGGAAATTGTAACTCAGTCAATTTCTTCTACTCCTCTAAATACCAATGGTTTTGTTTTCCACTGTCTTTACTTTTAAGGGTAAACTTGTGAATTCCAGATCACCAAAAGTTTATCTTTCCCTTACTGCAGAGCATGGAGGAGGAAGGATGCATGAGCAACACATAAATATGAAAATGCGGGATAGCAGCATACTTTTTTTTTCACATTGAGGTTAGAGAATAATGAATGTTGATTTAAGCTTCTACTTCTTTGTTGAAATACAGAGATAAAGTTAAAGGGCAGTCTAAACACTGTTGTCAGTATCTGCCAAAGTGTGGGAGGTCAGACTGTTTCTGACTACACAAACCACTCTCACATTTCTCTAAATCTTCATCTTACATGACCAAAAGGAACAATACATAAGTACTCATTCAAAAAAATTCACATATACCTTTTGAATGAAAGTTAAAATGACAATTAACAATGAGCCCACCTAACATGAAATGAGAAAGAATATATATACAGTAGTACAGTAGTGGGAGCAATATATATATATCAAGAATTAATCACTGTTTTCAGTATTAAATATTCAGATAAATGTGAATGTAAAATCTCTGTATCGAGAAAAGACATTGCACAATGGCCCATTATCTGAGTTTGTGTGTGTGTGGTCTAATTGTTTTTTTGTTTGTGTTCTCAGAAAACTATCCAGGCCATGAGGTCGAACCCCTGGTGAAGGGAGGATGTAGGTGTTGCAGGATAGCCGAAACAAGATCCACCCAGTGAAAATAATACCGCAAAAAACTGTGGCCATGACTCAAAGCTTTTTTCTAATCTCTTTCCAAAGCATTACTGCAGACCAAATCCAATATTTATTCACATGTATCAGAAGACAAGAAACCCAATTCTAATAGTAGTAATCATTAACAACGTAATAATTTGGAGCTATACCATAAAGATCAAAGATCTGTGGCAGATTTATTTTTCTGTTTGGCAAACAAACCTTATAATAAAAACATTTTTAAGTCAGAGATCCAATCCACTTTTCCTGTCCATTTTCTATTTCAAAACAATTATTGTGTTCGAGAGAAGAGGGAAGCGAGTGGGTGAGTGCTCTGTACAAAGACACAGTGTTAAAGAGTGGGCAAGGGTGCTCACTATGGGAAGTGTGGGCACTGAGCAGATATCGGCTTGTCCCATCAGCTCCCTTGTCCTCCATGCAGAGGCGTGAGGCCAGATAGAGAGCAGGAAGTGGGGGGTGTCAGCAAACAGCCTGTCACTGATAACATGAATGTTCCCATAAACGCAGGGCATGCTATGGCACATTCAAAGCTTAAGAGCAGATAGTGGGAGTAAATACTGACAATACTTAATTTTACTTAAGGATCTACCAAGAACATTGGTGGAGAGATGTTAGTAGCTACAGATGTTCTAATGCCCCTTTTCCAGTCGCGACACTAATTCTAATACCTGGACGTTAAGTATCAGTCGATACCAGTGTGTTTTGTATACATCTCGCCTATGGCTTCTTTCATGTTGACTGCAGGTGTCATGCAAAAAAACCTGAGCATTGGACTAGGGGACGTTCCACTTCTATCTCCAAATTTTTTTTGGTTATTGACATGCCAGTATGCAACTCACAAAACCTGTTTGCTTGCAGAGCCACACTTTAAGCGGTAAATGCTAACGGTGACAGTGTCAACCCAGAGTGCAGTTAAACTCAGCAAAGACATGGGACACATGTCAGAGGTCCAAATGGGAGTAGTAAAGCTGATTGCCTGCATCTTTCAGCTTACGTGAAACGAGTTCCCTTACTGTCTTGTAAGGTTTTGGATAGCAGTTTCAGAGATGTATGTGCGACTTGGCAAACAGTAGCATGGCTCCAAATGCTCAAATAAGTGGTGAAATCGCATTTTTTTGGCGACTGATGGGCTTATCATCAAGGACAATGAATTTGACAATTTTGAGAGTCACTTTGTCGCTTTTTTGCTGTCATCCGAAAATTTTCTCAGAATACAGCTTCCAAAGTTTGCCGTTGAGGTTCAGTATCCTTCCCTCTCCTTGTGTCAGTGAAGCTGCATACTCTTTCATATGACACGTCTTCAAATGCTTCATAAGGTCGCATATGTTAAAATTGGCAACATTAGTGCCACCCCCGCAAAAGCACAGCCCTGCATACTGTGCATTTCGCTGTTTAACTGAGAGGATTAGCAAGAGTAAAATACCTCCCAATAAACGGATATGCTGCTCTACAACAATTGCCCTGTGCTATTAGCCGTACCACAGGGCAACTTCTGCTCGATGCTGTTGTTAATGAAGAATAGAATTACTGAATATTTTCTTGAAATAAATTAGTTTTTTGGTGGTTTGTGATGCCTATGATAAACGCTTTTCAATAGAAATGACTTTGAAAACTACAAAATAGAGGCATGCAAAATGGATGATGCTGTCTTTTGTATTAGATTTGCATTGTCATTTGTTTTTTTCACATATCCTTGGTTTGTTTTGAATTCTATCAGATGCCTTGGGAATGGTAAATTCCTATTTCTTTGCAAATAATTTGTGATAATACCCCTAATGAAAACATGGTCAATTTAGGTGTTGCTAAATAAATTTTGAGCCTGTTTGGGTCTTTACTTTGACCAATTGGCTACCTCTTTAATAGAGTTGACACCCCTGTAATAGAAGTACATGTTTAATCAATTTTAGTTAAATGAGTCTTTAAGAACATCAAGTGTCTGTGTTGGAAAGTGCTGGGTTTTTTTCCCACCAATGACAGATTTATACTTAGAAAGAAATTAAGGAGGAGATAATGTCTGACTGAGTCACATGAAACACCTGCTTAGTAGTAGTTTTAACTACAAACAGCCAAATTACATTCATCATTACAACTTCTGGGGTCATATTCATAAAATTTTAATGTCAAGGAAAGTTGACCACCTGTTTTCCTTCTATTCCCAAAGGAAACATGCCTCATTTTGGGTCATCTCTATGCCCTGAAATTATCACCCTGGAGAAATATGTTACACTTTTTAACCTCTCAAGTGTTCCCAAAAATGAGGGAGTGAGGGAAAGAAAGGGGAAAAAACACAAGAAGAAGCAGGTGTTAGACAAGAGTGGTAGTTTGCACTGCAAACTGCAATCTAAATAGTCCCCTCATAGTGAGAGATTTGTGTGTACCACACACATACTGCATATAGTGATGATTACTGTCAGCAGCAATTTCACTATGGGTTACATTTTTTACAAAGCACACTTGGGGCTGGACAGTCACTGTCAATCATTTTTGTGGTCTAGTAAGATTTTCCCCTTATAGAAAAATAAGAAAAAATGAGATAGTATATTTCATGTGAAAAACAGAGAGGCACCCGTATCATATCTATCCTTAGAGTGTCTGTTGGCTTCAACAACAATCATGCCAGGCCAAAAAATTCAAAGACCAACATAGTTTTAGGAAACTCAAGTCTTCTTTACTGTTCTATTACAGTAGTGCAAAATATAAATTGCACTATGATGGCACTAGAATTGGACCAGTAGATAAAGCTGAAGGAAGTAAGTAAGTATGTAAGTAGATAAATAGGTTGGTACGTATAGGTACCCAATACCCTCAAGGTATGAACTTAAATAACAGTACCAAACAGTATGAACAACTCTCCACTCCACTGCTCCACTGCTACCGAATGCCTCCATTTACATAGTAGGAATAAGATTAAGTATGCTACTGTTATCATTATAAAATAAAAGACAAACTAGATTAACTCACAGGCAAATTATGCAAAAAAGGTATATGACATTCATATGTACTGTATACTGATATCACATTAGTGCTCAGTATCAGAAAGAAAATAAAAAATTATAACAGAAAATTAATGATATGCATTTGGAATAGTTTGAGCGACTGATGGAGTGCACTGAGGCAATCTTGACACAGAGCAGTTAATGTTAAATGAATCAAGTTATATTATATGGTTATCATTGCATTGTGAAGTATTTAGTAAAATAATCTATTACACCATTAAAGAAACAAATAAATAACAATTTCTATTTTATTCTGCATTAGTAATTAAACTTAACTACATGACATTTTTTTCTATGCACATTGTCAGGATTTTATCACTGAAATATGAGAAATAGTTAAATGGAGTAATTTTGTTTGACAAGTGGCGCGCAAAGTCTGATAGCCCTATAAAACCAACAGTACATGTCCGGACATGGACACATGCAAACTTGAATATACGGCCCACACTCCAGGGGGACTTTGAGACAAAGAAAAAGGGCTCAACATTGTTAGATGGGGATGGCACTGTCCATAAATCAGGATTTTATGGTCTCCAAATGTTCCTAAGCCCATGGCTTTTTCTTTTTGGTCTCCACTACCTGCACAGCAGTCCCAGGACCCCAGGTGACCTGTTCCCTTGAGGCAACAGCATCAACTCACAATTTGAAAGAATAACAATGAAATTCACTGAAAGCACCATTACCTGTTCTCCATCAATCCAGTCACTCACTGTGGACTATGTAAGAATCACCTTAGTGCCTTACATGATACATGTCCTTGTACGAACAGTTTTCGTCAATGACTACTGTTCAAAAGATGTCTTTTGATGCAGAAAACTGAACTCTTTACATTAACACAAGGAAGTCTCACCTTCATTCGGTCAGGGAACCTTTATCGCTAATGTATATGAGCTGTGGCTAATAGATAACTTCTTTGTTGCTATTGGAAGACTGATAACAAACTGAATGATTCCTATCTGTGGATCTATCTACAGTTGCCTGAAGGCAACTAAGCCTTTTGAATTCTGCTACATTGTGGGGAGACTATAAATCTAATCTTTTTAACAGCCCCCCCCCTGTAAAATATAAGACTTCCTTTCTATTTTGTTGTATGTCGTTAGATGCATTCATCCTCAGGCAAACATTGACTTGGGGGAAGGATGAACACTGATGAATCTACAAAGAACTGTCTAAAACTGATCTTCAACAAAGGATACTTCAACACCAGAGTTTCAAACTAACCACTTTATTTCTTGAGAGTGCCTGTTTTCGATGCTTTAGTACTACAAGAATAATATGTGCAAATATCATGCAGTTCGAGTTTTTGAATTTTTTTTAAATATGTCAGCAAGATAAGCAAAGTAAGCAGTTTAAAACTGCATACATGTCGATGTGCGCCATCTACAGCCAAGGATGGCTAATAACTGCTGCAATTTTTGGTGCCACCTGCAGGCCCTGTTGGGGGCAATGGGGGAGGTAAAAGGTGAAAGTTTGTAAGGGCCCCAAATATTTTCACAGTGATATATATTTTTTTAACATTCACAAAATAAAAATTAAAGGTACGCACTCACAGAAATCTATTACATTAACAGTGCATATTTTGCACAACATGTTTGATGATTTTCAAAAGGTTGAGACACTTTTTCTCAAGATAACTAGGCATGTTTTTTCCAAAGGCCAGTGTATAGGTGCTTTAATTTTAGTTGCTGTTTTCTGTATGAATATTGCCATACACCAATCAGCCATAACATTAACAGTTCTGACAAGTGAAGACAATATTTCCAACTATACAACTATGGCAGGAAACTCTAGGTCCTGGCATTCATGTGGATGTTAGTTTGACATGCAGCACCGAGTACACGCCCACATGGTGATGCCACTCAAAGCAGCAGGATCCCCCCACACCCACCCCTGTGCAACATGTGCCCACTCAGACCGGAAATACCTTCCAGAATTGAGGTTGAGTGATGTGACTGAAAACCCAAAAGATCCATTGCCACAGGTACTTCAGCATATCTTCAGAGATCATGGCAGTTTGAAGTTTATTATGTTAACTTTAAAATCTGAAATATAGAGGACTTGGTAACTGGCTGAAATAATATTAACAGAGAGGATTTTACAATTCTTTCCTTACCAAGATGTCATTACAGATCTTCTGATATGAGAGACGAGAGTGATCTGAAGTGAGGTGAAAAGAATACACCGGGTCCTCCTCCTGTTCTCTCCTTCCTTCTCCTCGTCTTCCTTGAGATCCTGTTACTGCGTGAAGGAGATCCTCAACATATTTCTCCCTTGCGACTCCTATGTCATCAGCTTCCCTTGTCATTTCATCTTCTGACACTGGACACAAAGAAGGCCTTTTTCTTCATTTTTGCATACTTGTACAAGTTGTAAACTTGAGAGAAACCACACAGGCACCAAAGAGGTTATAGCAGACCACAGAGTTAAACTGTTAACATGAATCATGTAGTAATGCATGAAAATTTTAAAGTAAGCAGAGAACAGAAACCAAGGGGGATGTCATCAGCTGTTGCACAGCTGCAAGCATTGAGTTGAGGGTCCCAATTAGCACATCAAACACCAAAACCCTGAGGACCCAGAAGCCTGTGCATAGCTGTCACAACCCCATCTCTGGCTGTCAAATCTGCAGATGGACAGCAATAGAAAACTAGACTGTTGTAATAGTCCAGGTGTCTTTCTAGTCAAAATCTAGTCATGCATATGTAACCACATGCACGCACACGCACACACATGCTGACATGCACATAAGATACACAAAGAAAAGCCTTGTAGAGTTTAATCTACTTAATACACCTGGAAGCTGCAGCATCAGAGTGAAGAGGGGTGATGAAACAAGAACACTGCTGTCCCTCTGGTTAAAGGAGCAACACGTAGAGTATTATGGGCTTCAGCCAGGTGCCTGCACAATTTGAATAGCTTGATGAATGGTGGACCAGGTGACAGCTCAATGCAGTCAGTGGTCAAAAGATGTATGTTCTCATATAATCAGATAATGTGCACTGGTTGCATATCTAAAATCTTTACCTTCTCCGATCCACGCTGAGTTGCCATCAGTGAGAGCTAATGTGAATCCAGCACCCAGGTCTACAGCCCAGTCCACTCGTAGGAAGTATGGGGTGTCTGGATAAGTAGCTACAGTGATCTGTTTGACACGACCACTCATGACCTACAATAAAACCAAAAAATGGGAATCAAGAAACTTCAACCAAAGGGATATTATGAATCATTTTTACAACGAGCCCATTCCATTGTGTTCAGGATATTTCTTAGGCTTAGTATTAGGTTCTTGGACCTCCTTCAAAAACAGCCATCTAGTCACTCTATGTTGTAATTTTGTGTTCGTTTTCAAGTTGCATCAATGTGCTTCACTGTTTTACTACTTGGATTTGCGTTTGTCTTCAGTGGGGGTCTCTCTGAGTCAGTGGAACCACACAGAGTTTAATAGGTTGTGGCAAGCATTTATGCAGGAGTGTCGACTCCCTGACCACCAGCAAGATAATCATAAACTGTTAAAGATAAACAGAAGAATATTACCAAAAAGGCACAGTTTGTATTCATTGCAAAGCCACAATACATCTCATAGTCAAAACCACCCTGTACAATGTTTACTGGACAAGCTTTTTTGGTCAAGTCACCTTGCCCTCAGGCTGATATCTTGGCAAACTGACCAGCTGTTGTAGTTAAAGCCGAGTCTACTGACAAGAAACAGCCGATGTTTAAAAGCCCACTTAAAAAAGGTCTAAGACTTACGAATATGATCCATTAAATTGTTCCTGAAATGCCCCTCTTGGATTACTGCCTATAGATCAATTTTTGTGGCAAGGGGCTTGATAAAACTTTTACTTGATTATGGATGTCCAAACAAGAACGTACAATTACTGCTTCCACATGAAGTAAGCAGTTAGATGAATATCTTCCCTACTTAACTACAGGCCAAAGTGTGTGGAGATAGAGGAAAAAGGACTGCTAAATTGGCAGTTAGCCAAGGTGGACATGTTTAAAAAAATGAAAATGAGTGCCTTTGGACACTGCTATAAGTTAGGACGTGAAAACACGTTTCTTTTGGTAGTCTTTCTTTGTATCCCAACATCACCATATACTCTCACAGAGCAGATGGTCAAGGTTATTCAAAGTGAGACATACAGACATGCACATGTGCCCTCTCTGCACACGCATACACACAGGTAAGGAATCTTGCAACGCATTAAAGTTGACCCTATGTGCTTCAAGAAAGGGTTGTGCGTGAGCAAAGGGGCTGAACAAAATGAGGGAGCTGAAGGGTTCAACTTTAACCTCAAAGTGAGCCCGGCTACTCATTAGTTTTGGTAACATCTGTTATGCAAGGACAATGACCCTGTGGTAATGACAGAAGAACACTTCAATTATAAACAGTGCTTTCTGTCAGGAGTGGGGTGCTGTGCCAAACTTTCAGAGTCAATCACAAAGTCTTCCTGTTCAAGTATTTGATCAGCTGAGACTATTTTTAAATCGCCAACCAAAGGCTGATATCAACCAAAAGCTCCTCAACAGCTTTGGCAGGCTGCTTTTGTCCTCTCTGCTTACTGCCTATAATTTTAACCTGTTCATTGACAGTTCAGGGTTGCAAGCTGCAAGACATAACTCTTTGCAGAAAGTGCTAAGCAAATGAGCCACAAAGGCAGCCTTTAATCAAGTCAAGGCAGTTTACTCTCTCTCTAATGGGCCCTGACCATTAGGACAGTCCTGTCACTGTCCTTTCACTGGACTTTCCCAGCATGCTTTCTCGAACAGAAGAGTGGCTCCTAAACTAGTCCATGTTCAGTCTGGGAAATTGACAATTGTTTTACGTATTGGAAACCACAGGTAGAACGCAAATATAACACAAAAAAATCAGTCAAGGCCAAAAGAATCAAATGAGTGTCTGAAAATATGTCCGGACTGGCATATACTATGATCAGTGGTGTAATTTCACCATGTATACTTTCAGTATTCTTTCTGCTTGTAGAGGAGCATGTGATGTAGTGGTTCAGGGTTAGGGTCATGGTTATCTCTCTTACAATTAAAACATTTCTAGGTTCCTATCACACTGTAGCCTAAGAATCTGGTTTGGTGATAATAAAGTTTTACACCATTAATACCATCAGTGGCAAGATGTCATAGTGGATAACATGTTTACAACAGTATAGCATAATAGTGGCTGAACATGATCCCTTTACATATTCTGAAATCATAACTGAAACTCTCATGCATGATAACACTTTTAAACCACAGGAGTGAAAAATGACCTGAGAGGCAAAGCTGAACAATGAAAACACTAGTGGCAGCATAATTTAACTGAAAAGGTTGTGCAGGTCAGGTAAAAAAATCGTATCCCAAAAGACTCACCATGAATATCTATCATCTACTCGAGGAGTGTTTTACTTCTTGAATCATGCGTAAGTGTTTGCCCCAATGTCATCTCCCATGCAAGATGGAAAAAGACTGTGCATGCTGAAGCTTAAAACATTAAGCAGGCATGCATGTACTATACAGCAGTATAAATTGATCAGTACAAATTAACTTATATTCAAAGATTTGGACTGTTTTAGTTTGAATGCACACTTTTGCTTTAAAAGATGCAAAAAAAATATCTATGTGTTTTACAATATGACAGATTTTTCTTACACTATGGATCATACACTAATCAGCCATAACATTAACACCACGGACAGATGAAGCGAACAACACTGATCATCTTGTTACAAAGTTCTGCTGTGAATCCCTTGATCCATTGATGTGGATGCCACTTGACAAAGTCTTCAAACGCCCTTGAGGACCAAGCAGAGCCCCAATGGCACATGCACACCCCGACCATAATTGCATGGATCATAATTTTTCAAGCTCATCCCATGGATGCTCAATCATGGTTTGATCTGCGGAATTTCAAGGCCACGTCAACACTTTAGATTCTTGCCACATTCCTCTGGCAGTTCCTCAGCAAGTCTTTGTGGTACCGCAGCCTGCACTGCCCTGCTGGAAGACCCACTGTCATCTGGGTGTGCAGGTGCCATGGGGGTTATGTTTGATCTTCATGTGTGTTTGGGGCAGATGGTTTGTGTAAAATGGCAGGATCAAGGGTTTCACAGCCAAACTTTGCACTGTAGAAAGGTGATAAATGTTAAATCACTTCAACTGTCAGTGGTGTTAATATTATGACTGATAGATAATCTTGTCCATCCAAAATAGAAAATGATCTATCAAGCTATAATTTACAATCAATTTTGGTATGTTTCTATATATTGTTCTATTATGACAGACAAATTCAAGAAAAATTCTGAAATAAGCTCTAACAATCAAATCTGTGTGGATATATTTACCTGAGGATATTATCAACTCATCTATTAATAAAATACTGTTTAAGCAACAATAATGTTGAATATATTTTATGATTCCTGAACTCCTTCTCTGTTGCATCACTTTAGAATCATTCAAAGCCTAATTATCCTAACATGATACCATAACAGCTTCTAGGTTCTGCAATGCTGTCTGTGTAGTTTAGCTACCTTACTAATAGCTACATTTTACAATGTGGTTATTAACAAATTAATTAAATATATCTGTAATGACAAACCCCTTATACGTGAATGGGGAAGTGACGTCATTTGTCCTACGAAAAATGACGTTGTGGATATCTCAAATGATCATTTTGACTAGGAAAAATTTAGTTATGGACTTTGTAATACATATCCGGACTGGTTTTTAGTTGTTAAAAGGGCTTGCCATAGTTTCTCCTTTTAACGCGAAGACGTCGTTAACGTGTTATAGGGGATCCGCCCTGTTAGAATATTGCAATTACTTTCTTGACAGTCGGACTGAGTGACTCTAATTTTGGTGAAACAATTAGGACTTACACTTTAAAGACTTACGGCATAACATGGGCTAACTACTGTGATGTCCAAACGAAGACGTACGCCCAGTATGAGAGGGAAATCAACGTGGCCCTCTTCGCTGAAAGTTTCTCACTGAGGTTTCAACCTTCTACACTTGTGCTCTCAGCCAATAAGCAATCGACGACGCAGTACGAAGGCACGTAATCCTCTTGGGTTACGTTACGTAAATTCTAGAAAGCAGGAAGTGTGATGTGGCTTTGACTCACAACAAAAATGGTATGCTTCTTGTTGTTGAACAACGTTTGTCTTTTACTGCGTGCTGTTAACATTATCTATAATACATATTCCGCTTCTGTGTTGGCAATGCGCTGTGACAATAACAACGCGAGCGTTCGTTTTTAAAGGAGCACGATTGATAATGCTAAACTACTAGCTATTGATGGCTAGCTAAGTTGTCCTGAACTTTTAGCTATCTTGCTATAGCATTATATTTCAAAACTTAAACGTCGTTATATTGCTTATTTATATTATCTCATTCTATTATGTGGTTAAAACGACAGTTACTTTGAAAATCAAGAGTTCGAGCATCGTAATGTTTTGAGGTGTATGCCACGTAGCTGCACCGTAGCGCAGAGCTTGCGTTTGAGTGAAGGCATAGTCTGCGGATTAGCATCACGCCGTTGTTGTTTGTCTTCTTGCTGTAAATACATCTTTAGAAGTTTGTTTTTTTTTCATTTTTAAGAAAGCGTCTGACAAAAAAAACAGCCTGGGAAGATGGTCAAAGACTACAGGCGGAAATCAGTTAATTGATCCATGTATAAAAGAGTGCCGATATTTAAAATTGAAAATGGTTAGACTTGCATGAATTTTGCCAAGAATA
>KV751322.1:11509121-11528252 GCA_001698575.1 Mola mola | reverse complement strand
TACATGAGTTGCAAAGCCCCTTGACACCTTTGCAGTGCTGCAATTAAAAAAAGATTTGAGTTAAGAGTAATACATTGATTACAATGTAGGATTCTTGCAATTTTTTGGTCATAGTTGGCTGCATAATTGTAAGTCATTCTGGACAAAAGTGTCAACTAAATAAATGTAACGCAATCTAACTACATATTCAGTCAATTGAAAGTATTAGCATCCGTGCCTTTGCCTGAGATGTCCAGTATTGTTAGTAATGCTCTTATGTAGACTGAAGTTTAATCACATTAAACATGTTGGTCAAATGGCAGACCTACTAACTCCTGCCAAGACAGGGAAGAGCGAACTTAGCCAGAGTAATATAATTAAACATATCATTCTCTTTCTTCTTGCAGTCGGCCATTTTTAACTTCCAGTCACTGCTAACAGTGATCCTCCTCCTGATCTGTACCTGTGCCTACATCAGAGCGCTGGCTCCCAGCCTTCTAGACAAGAACAAGACTGGGTATGATCAGATCTTTAACAATGAAGCTGCCGTTGAAGTCTTTCCAGTTAATTCCTCAAGCACCTGGAACACAATCAATCACAAGTAGCATGATACTTTATATTGCTTCCATCAGCACCTTAGCATAAAAGTTAAATGAGCACATTTAAGTATTTGTTTATATAGTGTATGTCAAAGTGTATGTCAAGTGTATCTTTCTAAGATATTTATAATGCTCTTGCAAAATGAGCAACACTGTGCACAACACAACATCCCAATTGGCTCAACTAACTTAATAATTCAATGGAAACAGCTTTCACACGAACTTTCCATGTAGTGAAGTACAGAAAAATAAAAGTTATGAGTATACCAGGCACACAATAGATGAGGGAAAATAAGTTTTTTTGTCAATTTGACATTCCTGAACCATTATGCGTAGTGTACAATACATTTTATATGTTTTATATATATAACATGTCATATAATCTGTCCTTCAGGTGCCTGTGACCAGTTACTTTTCTAATTTTCATGATTTATTTAATTTTTTTCTAACTAAAACTGTTTTCTTAAATTTTCTCATATTTCCCAACAAGATCTGTGATGAAGCAGATTCTGTTCAATGTAATAATGTAATGTGAATATGTACTGTTTATACAACATTATCCATCCTTTTGTAAGTCACTGTAGCTACTAAAGAGACTTGCTAATTAATTTTAAACTAAATAAAAGATCCTCATTGAGGCAAGCAGCCTAAATTTTCAGTAGTACTAGATCAGTTTTGTTTTTGGAAGTTCAATCTCCACGGTTCACTTCTAATAAGTCTGGCACTGCCCAGGAAAAGTGAAAGCATCACACACTTGCTCATACGCAGGCATTCACCACAGGGAGGGACAAACTCATGAGACCAAGAGTGGCAGATGGGATGATTTCATATTTTTCCCTCTCAGTTGATTCATCTAAGGCATGAGATATTATTTGCATCGATTTGATACAACACATTCTGTGAATACTTCTGGTGTGGCAGTATCTGCGGGGGAATACCAGACAAATTGTGTTCTGTACAGAAAAACATGTTTAAAACCAGAGCTTTTCTAAATCAATAAAAGAAAATCTCAATGGGGCGCTGACACCATCTAGTCAGTCTGAAAGTTGGTGCACACACGAAGTCCAACAGACACCAGAAAAAATTAAAAGCTTGGAATTTGCCTCAGTTAACCAATAGAGATAACGGAACCTGTCTGCTGTCCCATCTCTTCTTCTGCCATTTGCAAATAGACATTTAATGGCCACCTGATTTTTGTAGAAAGCTAGCAAAAGATTATTCCTGCTTTTAATTTTTAGTTATTCTATTTTTCAGGCTTCTAGGAATTTTCTGGAAGTGTGCCAGAATAGGCAAGTCCTCTTTAATATTTGTTATTGGCATGATATCTTTTAAAAGTTCTAAACAATGTAGTTGTGAACCTTAAATGATTTCTTTCCTCCAGGTGAGCGGAAGAGTCCCTGGGTGGCTTGCTGCTGTCTCGTTATGGCTTTTAGTATACTTTTTCTACAGTAGCCTTCCGAAGAAAGCCCCAAATGGAAAATTGGGGAATTACATGGACAACAAGGCATGGACAGAATGATCCTAGAAGCACAACAAGACTTCCAGTTGCTGTCCCTTTGATATTGTCAAAACAGAGACTGGTCACCACTCACTGTAGCCACGGAGAGAGAGAAGATGTGTCTGTGTGGGGGACTGTGGGAGCTGATAGCACCAGAGTGTGTCAAGATCCCTTCACAGACTTCCAGGTCTGTCCTTGTGTTTGCTCATGTGGAATATTTACTCCAGATGCATGTGTGTGGGGGGGAAGTGCTTATCTAAGAATTCGTGTTCTGCCATCTTTTGTGTGAACAAATGTTATTTGTCCAAACATTTCAAGATGATGTTTTCCCCCTCGGAGATTGACGCAATTGTTAAAAAAAATAAAAATGTTTGAATATCTCCTCAGAAACAACCTTAATAAATGTTCATAATTGTTATGGAATTCACATGGAGGCTTTTTTTATAAACTGAGTTATAACAAGCTGTGACTTTGATTCCTTTCAGTAACCCATGCGCCCCGTTTTTTGTATTTAGAAATGGTAGTCCGATTCCACAGGCCTGTCCAATTTTCCAACATATTTGCCTCCTAGCTACTGATGTTTTTAAAATCAGTCAGTTTACCGCTATTTATTAAAGAACCTTTTTGAAAATATAGTCTAGAAGGTTTGTATTTGTGTTGTAAACTCATTTCGATATGCATTTACTGTCATGTTTGTGACATTGTGATGATGCCACACTGTAGGACAGTGCCGTTAATGACTCCAAACATGCTGAATACAGGATATTTACCTGACAACCTTTTGTTTTCTTTTTTTTTTTTTTTAAGGACTTTACAGCAACGCAAAACTAGGACTTGAAGTTTATTGATTAGTGGTCGATTAAGGGAAGGCTTGAGCTTGGTATTGCTACATTAGGCCTCATCCTAAATGTTGTCCTCAGGTTTCCCCATGGAGTCAGATGAACAGTGAAGAGTTCTAGATAACCTCCTCAGTAACCTCACAGTCAACACTCCTCCTCACAGGCTGGCCTACAAAGAGCTGGTTGCTCTACATGGCATACATATCTGTTTGATGTTTAGTCCCAGATGTGTAGAGTTTGCTGCATTGGAAATTAAAGCCCGCTTTACATTCATGCTGAAAAGAACTCTAAAGTAACATCTAATTTATGCTTGATTAGTATTGGACAGGTTTCAGGAGCCTGCAGAGGACATCCGAAAATGTTTAAGAGTCATTGCCCATCTAGGTGACAAATCCTCTCATATTGGCTTGGTTGGATTTTTAACTGGACTGGCAGCTGTAAAGCTAGATTATGGTCAATTTCATGTTTACCCTAAAAGCAAAATTTGTCAAATAACAAATCTGACGTGCTGTTTAAGGATTTGATACGCATCATTTGTTTGTCATGAATGATTGAAAGAAAAGGAGTAAATCAAACTAAATGAAGCAAACACAACCTTCTTGTGGCTATGAAAAATCCTACACTCACCGAGTGTGTGTGGTGCAGAGGACTTAAGTGAAGAAGGAGACTTGTTGACACACTCACCTTTGATAGTGTGGTTACTGATGAGCGTCCAGTTGAGAACGCCCTCACACACAGCCCCTTGTTAGGGAACGTGAATCTTATATTGGTGTGTGTCCATTTTGGCACTCCCCCGCTTAAGATAGAGAATCAAGTGAAGCTTCTGATTGTCGAGACTATCAGCCGGCGACACAGATACAGGAGACACAGAGGAGCAGGAAGCTCTCAGTCATCATCTTCTATCTTGGGAAGTACAGATACTGCTGGGATGGGATGGAGGGACATGGCTGTGAACAGAGCTACTGTCCTGCAAGAAGAAGAAAAGAACCAGAGAAACTACTTGCTCAAATTGACGGTAGCAGTTTCTAACGAACAGGAGAATTTTAAAACATTGGTATTGCAGTGATGAGTAATAATAGTACAAAATGTTGGCTGGGAATGACTTGTGCTTAAAGGCCCACTGGGGACAAATTCAGATTAAAAAAATTTTTAACCCTCTTGACTCAAGATTGATTACTCCTAATCTCCTTTTAACTGTGGCAACATTTGTAATGACGGATAGGAATATCTGGTGGTGACTCAGTCTCTGGATCCCTAACTGTTCCCGTTGTTTATAGATTGATGTAATGCATGTTGTGATTTCAATGTTTAATTTGGCCCCTGTCGATGAAAATCTACTCAAGAGGAGGCCACATAAGACAAGTAGGCATTTTTCTTTTCAGCATGTCAGACGTCAGCTTTTAATGTCATCTGTTCACCATCATTACCATCGTCCTCCATGTTTACTCTTCTCTGTCAGCTCATGCAGACATGTGAAAGGCTGGCAACAAAACCAACCAAACAACACTATAGTGCTTGAAGCAACATTGTTTATCCTCAGTAGAGTATATTCTGCAAAATATTTTAGAATTATGTCATTTATTGATTTCCCTCTGGATTTAATTTTGATTACTACAATGTGATGAAGCGGTAAATTAAAATGGCTGCCAGGCCAAATGAAGATAAGTGAAATATGATGAAAGGAACACTCGTGATATTTTATAGACTTGCATCATGATTTTTAGACTAATTTTTAGAAATCATGTAATTCTACCACTAGGGGTCTCTCATTCAAAAGAACGCAAAAAAAAGACATTTGAAGATCTAGAGGAGTATAGTGTCATGGAGTTTGTATTCAATCTGACCTGCTGGAAATTAAATGATGTCCTGGTGTGGCTGAAGCGGAAGCGTTCATGGATGAAGACATGTAAAGGTTTGATGAACATAACCTTTCGTCATGTGTCCTGACTTTCTTCCACATCATACCCACAAGTTCAGGTGACCAAACGAAGCACACCATTTCCTTAAATAAAATCATTTCACTGGGTTTCTATACATTGAGTTGGAAAAATACTGACGTTCCCTACTTTTTCGACCTCCAGGAAGATAAATTTCACTCATGCACTTGAATTATGTGTTACTTAAGTCAACAAATTCAATAGTTTTTGAATTTTTATTTATTTTTTGTTATTATTCTTTGCTTGGGAGTCATGATTTCTGTATTTCTGGACACAAGGTGCCATGGACTCCAAAATAGTACCATGCACCATTAATTTGCATGAATTATTATGGCAGCTGTGTTGTAAAAAGGTGCATATGGATGATGCAGGGAGTCAGAAGTTTGGGGTAATACTGATGTCATTCAATTTCATTTCGAGAGTATTGTTTCATATTATTAGTAATAGTGGTTTCCTCCAGTTATGATGGAAAATTATTTCTACATCACAACAGTTCAATGCATTTGTAAATTCCCCCTAAACAGATAACTTGAAATTTCTCGTTTAACTCGTTACTTCCTGTAATGTAATATAATGTCATGTAATAATTCGTATCTGATTTACACATCAACATCAATAAAACTCAAGTAGATGAGCACCTAAATCCTATCATTGCCTTGACTCGTTCCTCCTTTGATCAGGCAGGAGAGCTTCTTGCAGTCGTTTTGAGCACTTCAAAGGCTATCAGGCTAATAAAGTCTCTACCATCTCCTGCTGAGCAGACAAGAAGTGTCCAAACAGGCCTTGACCCTTTAAATGATAGACCCTTGCAGTCTTACGATTCTATGCCAATTGTCCAATGTATTTATCAAGGATTTAAAAAAAAAAAAAAAACAACTCAGTAAGTGCTTAGATAGTGAGAATGTTACAGTGATAATGACAGAAATACAGGAAGAAAAAAAACACATAAATAGAGTGGATAGTCCTCAACCTCTCAATGACCCCATACTTTGCCTCGGTCCATCCATCCATTTTCTACCGCTTATCCTGTTAGGGGTCGCGGGGGGGGAGCCGATCTCAGCATCTTTGGGCGAAGGCGGGGTCACCCTGGACAAGTCGCCAGTTTATCACAGGGCTGACATATAGAGACAGACAACCATCCACACTCACATTCACACCTATGGGCACTTTAGAGTAACCACTTAACCTAACCCCCAGTTTAAAGCTTGCGGCTTCTTAGTTTACAGATACCTGTGAGGGCAAATTTTCGGCTGTCGCTGTTCATGTTTTCAACGACAAACCCAAACCACTCCTTACACAAAGAGGATTAGACCCTGCTACAATAGATTAAAACTGCTTGACGTCCCATCCATACTCTACGGCCATTGTTCTGTCCTCACTTCCTCATTAAGAACTCACAACCTTTGTTTTCAGCCTTTCCGTGACCAAACAACAGGTACAACACTGCCAGCTGACCACCATCAATATCCTCCATGCAATCTGGAATGGCGAGACTGACGACAATGTGTGTATGACTTTAGAGTTGTTACGACCGGCTTGTAGGCCGCAACAAAGGAGGGAGATGTTCGCAAAATAATCCAGGTTCTAACCAATATTCATTAAAGCAAACGGTAAACAACATAATAATGAGGATGAGGTGTGCTGCTGTATGGGTGCAGTAGTCAATCTGTGGTGAATAGCCACAGTTCAAAAGTAACTGAAGAGAACTAAACAGAACTGTGGGGCATTGTGCTGCTGGAGAGTTTGCCGTCAGAGGGCACACTGGCATTTGAGCAGGGGCTTAAGTAACTGAGAGTACTGGCTTGGTGCTCCCAATTTCCTTGACTTCACCGAGTAGAGGTCCTGCAAGACAAAACACAGGCACACAGTATCCAGGGCCAAGCAGGAGTAGGCTATGCGGCCATAACAGAGTACATGTACACTGTACTTTAGCCTTTATAGTTTCATTCTGAGACCCAGGCCTCTTAGCCCTCTCTAATTCCTCCCACATGTAATCTTTCACCAGAAATTTTATGGTAACAAGAGAAAATTTTAAACGTGTTCCTGGCAGACAATTCCCCGCGTCCACTAAAATTGGGTCGTCTTTGAAAGTGGCATTCACGGCTTGTTCAGAGGACATCGCACTCCACGCACTTTAGCCTGAGGCAGACGTTTTCCCCGCATCACGAGGCAGCTCCACAAAGCTGAAGAGCACAAACTCTGTACCAGCTGGGATTTGTCATTGGCAGAGATACAGAGGAAGTAAACATGATTTGAATTGAAGATGATGTAAAAATGAAAATCTAAACACAACTGTTCTGTTGTGGCGCGTCTGGCCACATTTTATGATGTAAGTGGTCAGGCTGAAAAAATAAAACTGTCATCAATCGCATGCTTAAAACGTATTGTTTTGAGAAACACATTTAAGTGTTCTATTTTGCTTTAATACAGAAAGTCTGTTGACAGGAAATTATCACCATGATTCCTTTCATGATTCAGATTAAACTCCAAACACAGCAGATCTGAACAAATTTCAGCGATGATGTTTATTTCTTTCCCTTCAAAAGCATATTTTGGAGCACTGTTTAGCTGTAGAATATGTATGTGTTCACAGTGTGTCATCACAAGTAGAAGCATTCAGCACAGTGCATTTACAGTGTTGTAGGTTTGTCCTGGGCTGCAGCCTGTAAGAAAGAAATGTTGCTAATGTCACAATCTGTTGCTAAGTAATGAAGTTATAGGATTGGACCTGCTGAGTTCGTTGCTTATATTTTGAGCAAAAGGGAATATTACAGCCCTTTTTTTTTTATGATCATGGGGAACCAGTTGTAACAAGATAATCATCTTTCCGGAGTTCAAGTCCAGATCATCTTTCCTGCTTCTTTAAATATAATGGCTATCTGCCCAGTGAGTTGTTTTGGGGGATTTTTTTCATTTTTTTAACATTGTTTTCTGTTTTATGTCTCTTACTTTTGGTGGTAAAATATGTTTGTAAACTTAATAAAATATAGGTGTTTTATGTTTTGTGTGTTTGTTCACTTTGTAAGAAAGCTGTAAGGCAGAGTAAATATTGGTCATTGAAGCAACTAGAAATGGTGCAGTATATTAATACCACTATGACCCGTGCATGAGTACATGCACGTGCGTCAACCCACCCCTGCCAAATAGTCTGGACACACTTCTGGGTGTGGGACCAGCAAATTTAAAGTATAGCTATTAAATGTCACAAATTTTACAGTACTTACGCCAGCTTATAGTACCCTGGGCCGCAAGAGAAGACACATGTTTCATCCAAGAGGTTGCATTTGCCTTTTTTCTTTCCCCCAAATGGACTTCATTTATTAAGACAGAGGACAAGAAATTTATTCCCAAAATAGTTATGATTGAATTGTCATTTGTAAAATACAGGTGTGATTGATAGCCTTAGTTAATAACTGCTGCACGGCAATAATTATTCTATGATACCTAATGGAACAAAGACACCATGAATTTTTTTTTCCCCCTTTGCATTGGTCAGTATGTCATTCTACAATCTAACTTTCCTCCTCTTTCTCTCTTTCTATTGGAAATAGAAACATACAGTATAGTCTGTAAATGTACATAAATATGTTAGTGTAACTTGTTTGTTAGTGTACGTTGTTTGACTCGGGTGTTTGTTCTTCATGTCGTCCACCATCTTAAAAGCCAGGGACTATTGTAAATTTATTTTCAAGGCAAAAAAATGCAACAAAAAGCAACAGACAGTAACTGTTGCATTTTGTTGCGTTTTTCTGTGTGGTAAAAGTGATAATTTGGTGCAAGAAGACATGTAAGAAACATCACACCAGAAGATAAAATGTGTTTGTATTCTTTGTAATGGCAAGGTTATGTTTTCAAGTCATATAACATCCTTAAGAAATCATGTCAAAATATGAAACTGTAATTTGACGTGCCTGACATACTCATAAAGAAGTCAGAGTCATGTAGTTGCAATTGTGGAACAAGAAAGAGTATCAGACGAAATGTTGATTGGATGACAGATGTGTTTTGGCTACCAAATATTCTCAGTAATGGTACGTCATTAGAGCTGGTTTTGTACACGTCCCTACTTGTCTGTTAACGCAGTCACTTATTGTTAACTGTTTGATGTATTTTCCAAAAAAATTAACGTGAAAGTGTGGTAAACGCAGTCATTGTTTTACCTTCCAGACAGCTGATGATCTATGTTAATTTGCAAATGATGGTGTATTCAAAGCCACAGCATTATCTTCCTCCTTTTTTGATCCCAGCTGGCTGCATCTCAGCCGCTTTCTAACTTTGGGAAGTAATTATACCTACATAGAGTGGAGAAGAGAACACGTTACACAGGGATCCCCTAAGTCGATGTGCTCACACTGAAGCCAAATTCAATTTTACAGGCAGCACAAGTAGACACGTCAACAGTGAGTGGACACACACACAAAAAAAACAACAAATCAAGTGAACCATAAATTATTTCCATTTATGCAGCCCAAAATCGCAAATCACAGTGCCTCAGTGGGCTTTACAGTCTGGGCACTGTGAATCCCCCTCTGACATTAGATAATCAATTTGAGTGAGGAGAAAGTCCTTTTTATCGTGGGAAAAATATTGTTACTCAAAGCGTCATAATTTAGGGCCTCATATGAGACCTTTTTGACATTATCTATGAATTCCGACATGTGTTTGGTTTTGCTTTGTAAGGACACCACATTTCATGTGCAAGTCTGTAGAGGGAACTTTCTTTGACTGCCAGAGTTTTTAGCTCCTTTATCACTTCTCAGAAGACCCGAGACTGCTGGCGGCTCAGATGGCCACCCGAGTCCAGCAGGCTGGTTTCCAGACATGAGCTGGAACATGCACCTCTCTACTTCATCTGCTGGAGCTGCCATAGGAACGGTGCAGTTGGTGAAACAACAAACTTACTGTAGCAGCTTGTGCTTTTGCAGCTGGGTGAAGCTTGCTGATGATGAGTAATAGTATCAGACTTCATTACTGAGCATGTTGGGATCCTTGGTACACTGCGTGCACACACACTGTATGCATGTATGTGGTAAGCAGAAGTAACATGCATGTTCAACACAGGTCTTGCCCGTGAATGGCAATTCATGAAAACCCTTTCTCTGTCCTCCATAATGCTCCGAGAATCTTTGCTGACAAATCATTCTGGCACTGAAACTGAGCACCAGCAGGTTTCACGTGTTTTAAAATTGTGTCTGAATCTACCCGCTTGATTATGCAGCATCTTTTCTTAAATTTTTTTTTTTCTTTTAGAATGAAATCACAAACTCTGTCAGCTATTAATAGGGAGTGGTCTGGTTTGAGAAGAAAAGGCTCATTCAGTAGATGTGAGTCTGCCTAGCATTAGATTGCCACACACCAGTGGAGTCTTAAACACACCATTGTTTATACAGCCTCTCGCTCCAAGCTCTGCAAGAGAAGTTTTTGGAGGTCAATACATCTGATTAGTAGCATTTTGCTTTTATTGGATAGTTGGAAAGATATAATGTAACAGCCATGAGTGAAACGGTAATGTTGCCACTGCGTAACATCTGTTAATTACTATGAAATTGAAAAAAACATTTTCAGTTTAACTTCTATGTAATGTGGCAGTTTATTGTACATACAGCACGATGAGCTGTTTCCTCGACCTAAAAGAAGACGCCAAACCTTTTTGATTCATCCCACATTGACACCATAACTGACTTTAGGGGCACGTTCCCCTCAGTTCTCCACTGACCTAATGGTGTTTCATCTGTTTTACTGATCTTCATACACTTAGAGTCAGTGCAGTGTTATCATTTTAGCATTACACTGGTGGCACAGTGGTGCAGTGTTTAGCACTGTCGCCTCACAGCAAGAAGGTCCTGGGTTTGATTCCAAGTCAGCGCATTCCTGTGCGGAGTTTGCATGTTCTCCCTGTGCCTGCGTGGGTTCTCTCTGGGTACTCCGGTTTCCTCCCACATTCCAAAAACATGCAAACTGGGGGTTAGGTTAATTAGTCACTCTGAATTGCCCGTAGGTGTGAATGTGAGTGTGGATGGTTGTTTGTCTCTATATGTCAGCCCTGCGATGAACTGACGACTTGTCCAGGGAGTCCCCCGCCTTCGCCCCAAGATGCTGATAGGCTCCAACCCCCCTGCGACCCCTAACAGGATAAGCGGTAAAAGATGGATGGATGGATGGATGGATGGATGGATGGATGGATGAATAATCAGCTCTTTAAGAGACAGCAAACAATTCGGTTGATCTACAGGAATTGAAAACATTTTCTTTAGACAGACTGAAGCTTCAGCACTGTTGTTTCTAATTGCAAGCACATGGTTCAATTTGACTCATCAGCCTGACACACTTTGGTGCAATTGTTCAAACTCCAGTAAATGAAAGAAACTATAACAAAACTGTGATGTTGCAAAAGGCCACAAATAGACCCTGTTCACATTCCGCCAGCCATTGGTTTGGGTTCCGAGCAATCAACACAACATTCATCGATGTCCCTTTGAGTAACTACAAGTCTGCTTTGCTGAGGCAGCTTTTTTTCTCTGGAAGATTATTCACTTACAGACCGCATGTTGACTGTTTGTGCAATATGCATGGTCATATATGAGCCAGTGAGTCCAACTCTTCTCTCTAAACTTTAGAGCTCTCCATCTATCAGGTGCACTAGAAAAGTTCATGAAAGATGTATGCTGGAAAGCCAAAAAGGACTATGAAATACAGTCATTGAAGTGAGAAAAAAAAAGACAAGTAATAAACAAACAAATAAATAAACCTTGTTATAGGGGGCTTCTCATATCCAATTAGAGAGCGCAGAATGAAGTTATAGACTCTCTAACTTTGTCCATCTTTAGAGTATGCTGAAATATGTTTTATCCAGGTTGTAGCTGAAGTACAAAGTGTGGAGGGTTATGAAAGCACCTTGTCTGTCTTTTCTGCAGGATGGTCATATGTGGCTAGGACTCGAATGGAGAAGCGTCAACTTTAGTTGCAGTATTTGGTTCAGTACGCGGGTGGTCATTGTGCGAAGGCAAATAAATCAAAAAGATAAAGCAGACACTGAGGATTAAAGGATTTAAAGTAGTTGGTAGGTAAGGAATGCACTGACGATATACTATTGTAACGGGTGTGAGAGCGGACCCAAGAACAGCACAAATGTAGACCGGCACAGTTCAGAACTTTATTTACAATGTTCACGAGTCCAAACAGACGACAATCAGGAAGCCTGGTCGGCAAGCACAGTCTAAGTTCAGAATGGGGCAGGAGTCTCCGGAGAGGGAGTCCAGGCAGGCTGCAGGCAGGCAGGGAGTGGGCAGATGCAAAGTCCAAAGACAGAAGGCAGGTCGGGTTACCAGGGCAGAGACGAGGAGACGTGGTCAGGGGCAGGAGGCAGGTCAGGTACCAGGAGATCTGTCCGGAACAGAGTGCTGGAGAGTAGTGCATGACGCGACAACAATCTGGCAAAGAGTGAGTGTGGAGGAGCTGGTTAAGAGGAGGCTGGGTAATTGATTGCAGCTGGGAGGAACAGGTGAGTCTGATGACCTTAATGAGGACAGGTAGTTAAGCAGGTAGTGTGGGGGTGGTTGAGGGGAAAACCAGGAGCAGATTGTGACAACTATAACAGCTGAACAGGTAAGTAAATACAGGTTGCATTCATTAAGGCAGAGCGGATATAAGAATTGGAAGGATAAGCATACAGGGCAGATACAGTAGATACAAAAAATAACAGGAAGGCCAGGATTGATAGACATGTGAAACCTGAATTAAGTGAACTGGCTAAGTGTGTCAGTCTGATAAGCCGTGTCTGTAGGTCACAGTGACAACAATGGCTGGATGAAAGAATGGAGCTTGACACAATGTGAGTCAATGGCTGGGTCTGTTCGGCTTAATATGTTTCATTATCTAATGACGTGCAAAGAGAAAACAAACAAGACAACAAAATCAAGTAGAAACTGGAGGTTTTTCAACTTGAATGCATGAGTGCAGAGTACAGGAATGGCTGATTAACTGCCTTAAAAACAACATTGTAATGCCACATCCTGCTGGGAAACTGTGAGTGCTGTCTTTCCACCACACCACAAATATTGTACCTTTCAGCAATTGCTCAAGCCCGAGGTTTTGACCCGGCTTCCTAATTCCCCAGATCCCAATCGAGCATCCATGTGATGCAACGGAACAGAAACATTACGATTTTTATGAAGTGTAACTGGAAGTGTTGATTCTTTTCATTCCTTGCCAGAATTTTACAATAGCATGTTTGATAGTTGTGTCCTCAATAGTGGAGCTCTAATTAATACAGAGAAATATTGCTCCCAGCTTTCCCTCAAATTGTTTATCTGTGCCGAACAAATTATCTACAGAGAGAATGACCGGTCACACAAGCCAGAGGATGTTATCACCCAAGAAGTAAACTGTCTGCATTTCTTATTCGTTTATTTTCTTTACATGATCACCCAGCACATACAGTGCCTAACGCCCTCTCTTCACTCCACCGAACAAACTGGGACTGGACAGCCCGTGCAAAGATCAAATCAGATTATTATGTATTTGCGTCTAGCTGAGGCCAGATGTGTCTCGGCCACTTGATCTTCAGTTCAACAGAATGTTGAATCATGATCCCACTGATGAAGATAAAAAATTAAGTGCAGGTGCTTGCAGAAAACATAGTTGGTAAAGAGAATGACGGTGGCGTTTTCTTAAGCGAAACATTTTTCTTAAGAATACCCCAGAAGAATTTGTTTATTGTGATCAGGTTCACAGAAAGACGTCTGCATATTTCTCTCCCAGGAACTTAAAATAAGAATCATATTGTCATATGCCAACATGATAAATTATTTTTCATTCGAATGCATCAGAGCAAGCATTATTTTACTGCTATAGTTGGTTTTACCTGTGTTTAGTGTTTTCCAACCTGGGGATCAGGCTCTTGTAAAAAGGGACGTGGGTCATGATAAGATGATTCATGGTATGAAACAAAGCCCTGACACAAAGATGCATTTGTGTTTTCGGCTTGAATTGTCAGAGGTTGTGCCAAACAGAACCATAAGGGGTCACTGCACAAAAATGTTGGCATGGAACATGGTAAAAGTAAAGAAAATTTCAAAAACCTTGAAATTGTGCAACACGTGAGTATGAGCATTTTCCACTAATCTGAAAGGTTCTGTGAAAGTCAGTCTGTGACAATATTGCCCAGAATTGAAGACCAAGAAGTGTGCATACATTTTTTGGGCTTAATAATGCTTGAAAACAAAACTTGTGCAAACAAAGTGAGGTGAAGGCATGGAAAAATGCAGGTAAGGACACAAAGAAATCTTCACAAAGGCTTCCTGTGTCCTTCTAAGCAAACACTAGTGAAGGCTGAAATAGCACTTGGGTTCAAGCTACACACATTATGTAGGGCAGAACATAAGGGACACTGAGACAAATTTAGGATATTCAAATTTGCTGCATGATCATAGACATAGAGCGGTTTTTGATTAGGATTCAGTACATTTTCAGTCGTCAGAAAAATTTTAGTATATTCTTAATTTGCTATATAATTCCACTAGCTCTGTTCAATCTCTTGGCAAGCGTTATTTTTTCTGTCCATCGGAGTGAAAGGTGTACGTGGTGTAATGACATAAACCAAAAAAAGTTTGATTGGAATGGGTCGCAGTGATCAACCTCTACGTGTGGAAAACTGACATGTTCCCAACATTTAGTAATTCCCAGACGCTCGACAAGAACCCTTCCACCTATAAAGTCCACTCTTAATATGGAGTATCATTCAGCTATAACTGTGTGTTGTCCAGTGAGGAGAAAAAAAAAAAAAAAAGTCTTTTTTGCCCTGATGAGACAAGTTTTTCAGATGTGGGAGCTGAGAGTGCTACAAAGGCTCCTCTGTCCCCTCTTGGTCTCTCAGACATGACTCAGGCTGAGCAAGGGAGATGATGTCTTGCAAAAACGGGCTCCCCTGCATGTTGCTGTGAGGCCTCAATAGCAACAGCAAGGGAACAAATTTGAGGCTTTACTTTAATCATAACACATGACAAAAAAAAAAAACTGAAAGCCCACATTTTAGAGAAGAATATGAAATACACCCTACATTGTCATTTGTCTCCTGCTGAGGTCTCGTTCGACAGTTTGAAACAAACAGTGCTTCGTGCAGATGTATTATCCACTCTCCCACCCTTGAAATGCTGTACCCGTGATAACTGCTGAAAATAATCACCTACAGTTTACAGAGAGCTCGGGAAACAGTTTGTGTTCAACACAAACACTAGCAGAGGGACTTCAGGTTCCCTCACTTTGATATATATCCCTTGTCCTCATTGTTTGCTGAAGTCGTGAGAATGTTTAGGTTCAGATTCACAATTCTATCCATCGGTCATCCCCATTTCAAGCGATGGGTGTTCTTCACCTAAAGGGACCTCTTTGAAAGACTGGCTCATTGCAAACCTACCTTTAAATTCACCCAAGCTATTAAAACAAAAACAAACAAACCAAAAAAAAAAATATATATATGCATGTGTTTTGGTTTTTGGGGGGGCTTTTTAACATCAAATAAAGAAGTTGTGGTCAAAATAGGTACTTACCAATAGGAGGTAATTACAGTAGTAAGTACACAGAAATACAACTTTAGAAAATGGGTAATAGTTGTGCACCAGGATTACAGACATTTGTGGAGTGTCCCTCTCTCTCTATCACACACACACACACACACACACACACACACATATCCACCGCCTGTGACCTGAATTGCACATCAAGGGATGCTAACAGGGTCCATATGTGGTCACTTCCTCCATCTGCTGCCCTAACATGAGGAGGCTGCTTTAACAGCGCTACGGGATCCACCGATTCACTCTCCAGGGGAAGAGAACAGACACACTGTAGGACAGACAGCTTCCCTGCTCAGTGTCTTTCTCCGACATTTGGCTGCACATCGAGCAGCAGACCTGGACGCCTTTGCTTCCTGTCTGAGATCATGTACGGTAAACGCTTGTGGATATTTGGAAAGGTTAACTGAGCGCAGCAGAGACGCAGCTTTGATTTTAATATCTTTCCACAGAAAAGACAGCTTGATGGAGTGATGACTGCATGTACTTTGTCTTTGTGGAGGTGTTGAAGTTACAGTAGTTTGTATATTTGGGTCTCTTGTTCTCGGTAGAACCGTGCCAAATGATCCTCGATGGAGAACCATATGTGGGTCCCGTTGCACGAGTAAGATTGGCAAGAGGGAGCATTTTAAATTCAACAGAAAAAGAGACTCAGTTAGCATATTGATTGGGTTATGTGGGTCAAGTGTTGAGAAAATGGATCAATGCACCACTTGGAGGTTGGAAGGAAATTTGCTTCCCAAATATACCAGATATCAGTTATGATGATTGCTTGTAGTTCACTAAGCACTGCACGTGTCCAAATAAGAAGCTGAAATACAGGAACAGTGGGAGGGAGACATCACACAGAGTTTTGGCAAAATGTGACAACTCTATGAAGAAACAGGCAGTTGCTATGAGTTTACATAAATACTGCTGCAATAGCACTCAGTTCCAGACTTTGTGTTGTTTAAACCTGTTAGTAAATAACAATAGCAAAAGATTAATCCCCAGTCATGACAGCACACCCGAAGCATCTGCCGCCAAACTCAATGCATTGTTTGTTCCCTGCACTGATAAATGATTGGTCACATCACATTGGGAACAATTAATTTGTTGATATGCTTCTCATTTGGATATAATTAAAGGCTGCATGTAAACAGTTCTTGTGATCTGAGAGCCTCCAAGGGATGATTTATAGTTAATAATTAAACTATAACTGGGGTTTAAACTGAGGGAATAATCAAATGATCAGCATTGTCCCCCGTAATAAGAATAAATTATATGTAAAATTAACGGCAATGCTCACTTTCCCATGAACAAACAGGGATATGAATTATTGACATATGTTAGGGGATTAGAGATACATTCTTCAAAGCAGTTGTTGTCTTTTTTGTCAACATCTGAAAATCCTTCTGTCATTTTTGCACGGGGACTTTTGCACAATCCCCCAATGTGGCAACTGTTACTGTGGGAATATCGTCACATGACATCAATAACCCCATATGTGGTGCCAGAGGTACTGACTAGATGGCACATTGGACCTCCCTAAGCAACACAGCAAGCTAAAATGATAATAAACTTTTAAAAACTTTCTGAGACTTTTCGCGATAATTTACGACTCATAAAACCATGACTAACAGATGGGATATTCAGAGGCTTTCCCACACTGGACTCATTATCTCTCACCCTACTGACACGATAATATCAATGAAAAGACATTTATCTAACGTGGGCCTTATTACAACTAACTTTTCAACCGTCAGTAACACACTGAACTGTCAATTGAAGTGAAGGTCAGGTGGCATCTGAATCAAACAGGTATCAGATATACTGCATATCCATGTACATGTTGTCAGTTCATAGGAGCATGCAGATCCTGGGAAATTTCAGCAATCTTAGATATTTGACTTGTATACTTACTTTCCTCATAATAATAAACTCACCTTCCCTTTCTTTAATTGGGAATTGCCTTAAAATGGCAGCCAATATGAAACCTGAAAATGCACTGAAAACCTGAAACTGCCTCAAAACTAAAGCGATAAATTGCTGTAACGATCACTATATGAAAGATACCGAATTTGACCAGAAACAACTGAGGCTCTGAGAGTAAACCAAAACCTTAACCAAGGTCTCACTGCGCAGGTCTGCAGGTCCTGGTCCAGCACCACGGACGTAATGAGGAGCGAACGGTCTGGCAGACGAGTCAACTCTTTTGTATGTGTGAGAAACCTAGAGATGCACTCCCTGCAAAAGGTTTAGATCCAGGAAGGTATGAATCATCACGTGCAGCAGAACGGAGAAGCCTCCCTCGGTACTGTGTATTCTATCGCCATCTAGTGGTTGAAATGTATATTCCACCTCCATCTATTGGCACGAAGCTTTTTCTTTACTATGTAGTAACAGACGATCCTGTGACAACTTGTTGCTTCCTTACTACAAAGTGTTTCTCCATCTCTGGTGCAGGGTATAGATAGAATTTAGATATTTGCTTTTAACATGCGGCACACACACTTTATGGATGGCAGGGTGCTTCTCCACAAATGAAGAAAACTGCTAAATCTAAGAGTGTTGTCTCTTATCATTTAATCGGCTGAGTGTTTGCAGACTTTGAATTGTTGAAATTTGAGTGATCAACATTTATTTATATGTAAACAGCATACATGAGTCGTGTCCATATTTATTCCAACCTTGCCAATGTGCTAATAAGCAATTGCTTCTCTCCTACCTCCTAATAGCCACCAGGGGGCAGTGTATCCCATTTGCCTGACAGGATGGGCAACCAGGTGAGTGGTTTTCAAGGTCAGTATTACGCATCACATTGATTATTTAGACAGCTTAAGTACCTCTCTAAAGGCACAGCAAACACGTGCACATTAGTTTATTTAGATTGTGCTAGAAAAGTCTGTCTAGCCGATTATTATTGTTACTCTTCTGCTCTAATGAGTTGAGTTACTCACAAATCGACCACATTGTTTATGACGAGCTTCACACATCGGCTAGGACTAAGGATGGCACGGGCAGTGGAAGAAGACATCACACTTAATAAGCGTCTCACCGACACACATGAAGGCACGCGTGCACACACTCACACATGCACTGACAGGGAGAGGACGACGACAAAGAGAAGACTTGGTCTGTCGTTAGCTGGAGCTGCAGCGATTGCACAATTTGCTCACATTTTTGGCAAATGTGTGCGCGCGCGCACACACACACACACACACAGAAACCATCTCTTAACTCATCCATGAGAAAATGATCTGAGCTGAACAGGAGCTGAGCTAGCCGTACAGACACACACACACACACACACACACACACACACACACTGAAGGGTTGAGCCCTCATTGGTCGGCGTCTCTCCACCCCACCGCGGGAGTCTCTGAGGGGTCTGCTGCAGTACTCTGCGCCAGGGGCCTGGAAACGCGGGAGTGAGACTTTTTTTTTTTTCCCTTACTTCTATTTTTGGGCTGGATATCAGAGGTCCACAGCCTCTCTCATTTCCACTGTTTTCCAGCATACTGGTTCCCAGTGTAAACTGCGTGCACAGTCCAGTGCCTCTTCTTGCAGATATAAGGCAAAAACAAGGCCTCTTGCCCAGAGAAGCAATACGGTACCACCAAGACACGAGTCTGTGCAATAAGATGGTAAAGAAGGCCACAAAAATTGTGCTGCTCTGCTGCAGGGCCCAGGGGCAGCAACCCAGTGGTCAGCCAGCCATGTAGACTG
>KV751322.1:11484155-11509032 GCA_001698575.1 Mola mola | reverse complement strand
CTTAACTGGTCTCCTCCTAAGCTAGCCAGGAAGCCATTATTAGAGTGAAATTTATTATTTTCAGGTCAAAAGTATTTCTACATTTTTCAGCTTCTTTCGCAGTTAACGAGACCACATCCAGTAACAGGTAAAATAGTGGCTTCTACATTCTATCTACATCGAAACCATGCGGGAACAGGCACTCCGCTCACATCACACGCCACAAGATCTATTTAGAGCTTTCTCCACTTACCACAGGGGTGTTTCACCCGAGGGAAAACAGAGCAAAATGAAAGCAATGTATATCAGGTGGCTTGTTTATTGATTCATAAAGACGAGTATGACTGCAGGTCACACACGGAGGTTCTACGTTGAGAAAAGCAATAAAAATGGCTGTTAATCAAGTGAGGTGATGGTAAACTGACACGCACGCTGCGGCTGTAAAGGAACAACCAGCAGAGGGTCAATCAGTGTCATCAGGGGGAGCTCTGAGAGCCCTGGAATGAAACACACCAGCGTCTGCCCACTTTCAGAAAAGAGAGGGAGGTCCCTAATTCCACAATAGCCTATAGGGCTTCAGATTCATGTAGGAACCTGTCAGACGAAAGAAGCATGTTTATGAATGAACAGGCTGCTGTCTCTCCCGGAGTTCAGTGTGTACTCCGATCCAAATGGGCTGAATAAGGAGCCCAGCGATGTGGGATGTGGGAACACCCCTCATTGTATTGTAATCACGCTGTGTGTGAATTTTACGCATTTCCTGCTCGTGGCTGCACACATAAAAGATATAATAAACTTTGGGGGGGAAAAAAAGAGAAAAAAAAAAGAGGGGAAAAAAACCAAGAAGAGACACTGGGTCAAAATGAGAGCATGTCACAGTTTGTGAGCTGACAAAAGTTTCACACGGCCAGTTTTACCCGTTCTGACATGGCATGATGGTGGTGTTTGGCTTTTACGCAGTGGTTTCTGTATGTCCACGGCCTCGGAGATGGCCATCCGGCTCATTGATAGCGCCGAATGCCAGCGGGCATTAGAACAGCAAGCGGCCATCTGCCAGCCTAGCGAACTAGCAACCCCACCAGCTGCAGTCGCAAAACGCCCTACAAAGCAGGACATGCATGCAGCTTCTGACGTCTGCGGCCACACTGCGCTACAAAGCCCAGAAAAGCCAGGAGCGGAAACAATGAGAATCAAGCTTATAGACGCCGCATCGGTCCGCGACCAGCAAGTTTTTCAAGAGGACGCTGCCGTTAAGTGTACATCAGGTCATTTCGGATGGGCGATTCGTGCGATTATTCTCCCCCGTTGAGAAAATATATATGAAAAAAAAAAGGGACTCATGCAGGGGCACTTTAATACCCCGACATGGCGACGGCAAGAAAAGGGAGAGAGCTTTTTACTATTTTGGAAACTAGCGCGGACACCGAAAGTAGCACAGCGTGCGACGGTCAAGACTCCCCGCTTAATCTTTCAGCCGATGTGAAGTGGTTTGAAATTCCGTACAGAAAGCCGGACTCGGACGAGGAAGACGACAGGGTGCGGGAGGAGGAAGAGGGGGACGAAGGCGAGGGGGAGAATGGATTCACGAGCACGGCAGCCGCCGTGGCGGCGGCGGCGGCGGAGCCCGCAGACGCGGCCAGCTTCATCGCGGGAGGAGGCTGCAACATAATTCTGGTCACTGGCAGTAATGGGCTCAAGCACGACGAGGAGGAGCACGCAGAGGACTGTTATTATTCTACCTCCACTAACTGCTCCGATGCCACCTCATACGATTCGGATATTGATTTCTCCGATCTGGAGGAGGAGGAGGAGCGCAGGAGTTTTTTCTGCTATGAAGATGACTCGGACGTTGACTGCACTTCTCCCGACTTCTGGGGCGAACCCGACCAGGTAATTTCGATCGAACCTTTCTCCGCTGTCAGCGGCCCGCAGCACTCGCTGGGGGACGATGCTGACACCCGTGACTATTTCCGGATACTCTTCCCAGATTCTCTTTTTGAACACATGGTAGAGCAAACAAACAAATACGCCCTCTATCGGCAGAGGAGGAGCGGAAAGTCAGACCCCCACTGGCACCCCACTGATGTCAGGGAGATGAAGGCTTATGTGGGTCTGAACATTCTAATGGGCATCAACCAGCTTCCAGACACTGGCATGTACTGGGCCAGTGACATTTTCATAGGCAACGCAGGCTTTAAAAAGACAATGACAGCCAGGCGCTTTGAAAAGCTCACGCAGTACCTCCAGCTGTGCGACCGGGAGTCGGAGCCGGTGCGTGGCGAGCGCGGCTACGATGGCCTCTTCAAAGTCAGGCCTCTCCTGGATGTGGTGGAGAACACCATGTGGGATGCATACATGCCCAATCGCTGTTTGACTGTAGACAGGTGTGCCATTGTCATGAGGGGACGCTTCTCCCCCACCCAGTACATGCCCTCCAAGCCCCTGCGGAAGGGGCTGACAGTGTGGATGCTGTGCGACTCCCGCTCGGGCTACTGCCACCGGGCCAAGATCTACGTGGGCAAGCCTGGCGGCGGCGACGAGGCGACGTCTTCCCTGGGCTACCGGGTGGTGACCTCTCTGGTGCGTGGCCTGGAGGGTCAGTACCACCATCTCTTCATGGACAGCTTCTTCACCTCAGTGCCCCTCCTCCAGCGGCTGCTGAGGGATGGAATATACGCCTGCGGGCCCACTCACCCGGGCCGCAGAGGTTACCCGGAGGTCCTTCGCCCGCGCAACGTTGGAAAGCTGTGCCCGGGGGAGTTCTACCAGTGCCAGCATGGCAACCTGGTCGCTACAGTTACATGGGACGTCAAGGTGGTTAGCTGCCTGTCCACCAACTCTGCTCCAGGCATTGTGGGTATCAGTCCAGGGCGGGAGCAGCAAGATGAAGACGGGGAAGGTGAGAGCGACGGCATGGAGAGCCCAGGGATGTCCTTCGGCGTGCCTCGCCCTCTGCCCCTGCTGCTGTACCAAGAGAACATGAGAGGCGTCGACCTGTGTGACCAGCTGAGGGAATGCTACCAGGTCGGCAGGCCGTGTAAGAAGTGGTGGCGCTACTTCCTGTGGTTCTACGTCAACCTGTGCATCGTCAACGCCTACATCATCCTGAGGGAGAGCCGCGGGGGCGCGCCACCAGCGGGCTACCACGGCAAGCAGTTCACCCAGCGCCATTTCCGGGTGCGGCTGGCGCAGCAGCTGATCGGAGACTACCAAGGAGCGCGGGGCATGGAGCGCGCCGCACGCAAGAGGCACGCGGATTCACCCATCGAGTACGGACACCGTCTGGAGCGCATGTCAGAGCGCTCCCGCCGCTGCAGGAACTGCACCAACAAGGGCCTGCGCCATGAGAGTGTGTTCGGCTGCAAGATATGCAATGTCCACCTATGCAGGGGAGGATGCTTCTCTGAGTTTCATAAGTAGAGCCGACCCGATTCTCGTTTTTATATCCTTTGTGTATTCAATCAACTCGTGTCAAGGGATTTTTTTAAACCGTCAAACTATTTGTAATTCCAAAGGTTACCACTACAAGTGCACAATATAGTCCCACACTTTATTTAGAGCTAGCTTTAGGATAGAAGTATTATTGCACGTATCATAGAGAAAATTAACAGAGACGCTGTAGATTATTTGAATTAGTATAGAATGTTTTGGCTACTTGCCTTCTGTAACACTGACAGAATTGCCTTGTGTCACTTTTTTATACATTTAAAGTAATGGGAAGGATTTTATAATGAAAAAGAAGAAATCAAACTTTTCTGCACTTGCAATAGATCCGAAAACGTTTACTATGGGAAGTTTATCTCTCTGCTTTTCCAAAATAAAAACTTCATTATGACGTATCAAGTGAATCAACCTGTTTATTTGTGTGGCATTAAAGCAAAGAGGAAAAACTTGATGTTGATGAAGTCTATATTTGAATGTTCCTCTTCCTCTACAAAAATGTAATTCTGTGTTTCTGGGCCTTCAAGGGGACACAGCTTGGAGCAATTAGAGGGCAGAAAAAGTCCCTCAGTTCTCTCCAGCCAATGGACCTAGTGATGCCATTTCTCTCTCCAACCGCACTCCAAAGACGGAGCCATCTGTGGCTCTGTTACTGTTACAGCGGGTCTAAACCCACTGACACGGTTGGAAAACAGAAGAAAGATGGCAGAAGCTGGCTTTTGGGGAGAGAAATCTTCACATCTAAATGATCTGAGAGTGATGAAATAGGGATGACGTTCATTTGAATCAGCATGTACACAATTAGTGGAACGGGGGTGTGCTGGATCAAAGCTGTTCCTGCAGTCCCAACAGGAAGTAGGAAAATTAAATCAAGAAATATTTGTGACCAGTGTTTAACACCACGTTGTGCCTTTTCATCAAAGCTTTTTTTCAGTGCGGACTGTACTCGGGCTAGCATGCTATCATCTGCATGTAGGCAGATTAGCTGGCTCCTGTGCCTCCTTCTGAAGTCTCTCTCCTCTCTCTCTCTCTCTCTCTCTCTCCCACCTCAGGCTCTCTCTCTTCTGTGCCATCCTACACATTCACACACACACACCCTCCCTTCCTCTTCACTTTGCTCTCCCGCTCTCCCTCAGCCGTTCCCCCAGCTGGGAGTGGGTTAGTCAACTGGACGGCCATCCCGCTGATCTGCAGGAGCCCCTTTGGGGGGTTGCCATGGCAACCGTGGCAGATGAAGACAGGGAGTCGCCAGCAGGCATGGTTGTCATGGTGCTCACTCTGGCTATGGAGGTGGGAGGTGCCAGAGGCCACACCTCCCTACCCCTTTCTCCAAAACCAGGCGACGCTGTGGTGTGCATGTGTGTGTGTATTGGGAGCTGGCTAGCTGACAGCCTGCACGCAGAGCACGGAGCCAGACTGGTTACCAGGCAGGCTTTGCTACAGCACAGCCAAGATGTCAGCTGCTGCCAAAAAAATGAGCCGAATGCCATGAAACGGCTGCTCTGGACGTGTCCTCGTGCAGGTGTAGGCTTCAGGGATGAGACGAATCTGTCACACTGTTCTAGATCACCACAAACCACATTGAAAGCATCTTTTTTAGTTTATTGGAGACCATGAATCACGCTGCTGCTTTACAGCTGGCGTAGGAGGCACAATTAGCTAAATCCACACTGTACTGTTCGTCAAACATACGTTTGGACCCAGCGTTTTTCCATTTTTCAACAGTTTCTGTGTTATGTAAAAAGGCTGCAGTCATCATTTAGCTGCATAGCTACTAGAATGTCAAAGTAACTGGTTAATTACACTGACTGATGAATTAAAAAGCTCTTTTTAGGCATATGTGACATCATTTAAACCACATTTTACATTTCCACTCAACTATTAATCCATTGTTGAACAGGTTCAAAGGAGACATAACAAAATGTAAGCAGATGTGAGCTTATCCCAGAGAAGCTTTGCACTGGACCTGTACACCAGCGCAGAGGAATAGGAAGTCAGTTTTTCTCATTTGTGCTCTTTTTTTCATCTTAATGTTGTGTTTAAGCATTTTTAGATTTTCTTCTCAGTTTTTTGTGGTCTACATGTGCAACCACGAGGCCCTGCTTTTGTTTTACAACCAAACATTGCTCTCTCCCTCTCTCTCCTTCTGGGTAGTTGGGTGTGCTGTATGCGGTGTCACAATAGCCAGATCTAATGTTTCCAGGATGGATCCCAACCGTAAAATACTCCCCTCCCGGGCAGGGAGAGATCTCCAAGTCTCTCATCAAGAGCACGGGCCTGGTCTCACTTAAGGGCGGCCGGTTGGGCAACACATGTACTGTTAGAATCATGAATGTGCCTTTGTTCGATACTTTTCCTCTGCTGTGTGAATGGGCAGAGATGAGCATGAGAATGCTTATACATGTAAATCTCATCTCTTATTGATTCTCGTGGCCCTTCTGCTGCGGCGCTTGAATGTTTATTCCTGGCAGTCATGGCTGAGGGAAGACAGTGATTGGCTCCTCAAATGTAAATTATTCATATTCCTGAAATTATTGTTTCATGGAAAAGAAGCTTTTCCTCACCTCAACAGCTTCCTCTTATTCACAAATATTTGCTCAATTACTGCACTATTTGTGTACGTATACCATTACCTTTTCATTTTAAACTACTTACTTGTACTCCTCAACAACTGAGGTGAAAGTGCCCTTTTTACTCCAAGCAATTTGTCATCTGTAATACCTATACATAAATATCGCACAATATCACATATTATGATCATGACTTGTGAGCAGTCAGTCTGGACTTGCAATTCAATACCTTATACAAAGAAATTACATGTCTTCATTGAAACTTATTATTGATATACTGCAACAGTGCATACATTTACTTGATAATGTCACGTTAATACATTTTTAAAAGATGTATGACATACTGTAAATACATACATTCAAATACTGGACTATTTAGTGATGTACATCTCCATCTAGTGGACGAGAGAACGCAAAGTGACCGTCGAGCTATTTTGAACATTTTCAGAGAAAAAAATTAGGTGCATCCTTTTATCTGGGAAACTTTCTAACCCCGGTTGAGTTCTTCAGTGTTTGCGGATGTGGTTTTTGCGAACCCAACAGGATGATCAGTGGCAGTTTGACCTCTGGGTCTCTTGGCGGAAGGACATCAAGACTGACCTGTAAAAAAAAAAAAAAAAAAAAAAGAAACACAATGCTTTACCTCATCTCTAACTTAGATCAGAAAGTTAAACTTTCATATATTGTATATTAATTACATGTTGAGTGAAATATTGCAATTCTTTTTTTTCTTTTTTTAAAATTTTGATTTGGGCGAATAGAGTCACATTAAAATATTGAAATATTTTGAGATGGATTATTTTGAGCTGTAGGCCATAATTGTTCAAATCAAATTAATAGAATGTTTGGAACATTTTAGTTTACTTGCAATGAGTATAGAATACATTAAATGTTTATTTTCTTAAATAACAGAAAAATCATGATATCAAATGCATTAGTGCTAGCTTAAATTACTTCAGTTCATACATTTAACAGTAGAAAAGTATGAAAACTAACTACACTCTGAAGCACTACAGCAGTACTGAGAGGAAATACCGGCCAGTTTGAGCTAAAGGGAAGACGAAACAGGTTGGACTGTAATATAACACTTTCACAACTTGTATCTTCACTTGAAAGATTTTCCCCATAACCTCCCCCTCCTTCATGCAGCCACTGTGTGGTGTAGCTGGCCATGAAGCACAGTAGGGGTTTTGTACCCACAGCAAATCATCACAGAAAAATAAGTGTCCCAAACCCACATTTTACATGCAACCTGCCGACATTTGCTTCCCTTTATATTGAGTTAAACAAGGACATTGCCAAAGAGACGAGTTTAAAACTGACTGTCCACACAATCTACCTTAAGTCTGTACTCGAGCTTCATCATGCAGCAGTTGAAGAAGGTGGGGGGCAGTTGTGGAGGGACATTCAGAACTTTGATAACAGTGTGACTGGTGTGAGCTGGAACAGGGTGGCCTGTTCCAAACAGGATGTCGTTTGTGTGGACCAGCCTCTTTGACTGTGCAGCAAACGTCTGCTTCTCACACAGGTAGAATTTGGGCGTTACTGCATGCGCCGAGTCATTGAGAACTTCTACAGAGACCCCCGTCGCCTCACCTATTTATATTGAGGAGAGAATAAAAGATTGCATTGAGACTGCTCGGGCCATTCAGAAAAATGTACTCTCAGTGAAAACGATTTACCTTGTTTCACCCCCATTTTTTCTGAGGTAACATTCATTGTAATCTTTTCAGAGCCAAAAAATGAAATCCTGGTTGCATACTGTTGCTCCTACCAAACAAAGACATACAGACAGTCAGGAAGGGAACATCTGTGGAGGCCTCCAAGGTAGTTGATTATCATAATGTTGGATTTCTGAGCAGAACTTGTCAAGTGAAAACTAACAGAAACCCCGAGTTAGCTTTAAAAGAAAATCAATTACACACCTTAAGTCCAATAATTATCATTTCTGACTTGGAGGCAAAGGGGAACTCAGACTTGGTCACAAAAGGGAACTCAGTCTTTGCCTTGAGGACAAGCCAGATTGACTGAGTCAGCTGTGCTCGCAGACTGTACCTAATTTTGCCCCACTTCCCCTCATAGGATGAAGGCATATCCCTGTAAGGAAATTATACAAATAAATGAGTGAAGTTTCCATTATACAGTAGAGGGGGGGTTAGATTAAATTAATACACACATATTTGGAATCACAAAGGTGAATGGAAACACATTTCTCCTACGGTTGATGATCTCTGAACCTAAAGGGGGAAAAAAGTAAATGTAAATATAAAAATGTATGTACATTCATCACACATTCTTTCTTTATGAGAGAGACAATACTCACCATCTCCTTTGTTTTTATCCTGGAGAATAATATGTTCAAAATAAAAGTATCTCTTCTTGTCACCATAAACCTCTGTGGCCCTTCCATCTCGTTCACACCATGTCACCCTGGCTTTCCCTTTGATGCTGACTGAAAGACACTGCACTTTGGTCTCCTTGCTGATCAGCACTGTTACCGTTCCTGAGAGGACGTCTCCAGGGGAGAAGGTGCCACGTTCATTCACCTTCTTGTAATCCACAGAGAAATGCTTAACAGTCATGATAAACTTCTCTAAGGCTGCTCCTGTAAATCCACTGGACTGGTCCACGGTTGTGCTAAAGCGGGGTCTTTTGTTGATGCCCAAGGTTCAGGCAAGGCAGTCATACAGTGTGCATTGCAGCAGTGGACTGTATCTTTGTCACACGGTCACATGACCAAGGCCCACAGGTATCAGATTCACACAGGTAATTCTAGCAACCCTGCAGAAAATCAGGTCAACTAGAGGGAGATTGAAACTAGGGGATGCATTTAAAATGTTACGACAGCCGGCTATGGTAACCTCATTGACTATATTTGTTTCAAACCTGCAGTACAGCACACATTTTTCATGCACACATCTATAATATTAGGTTTGCAATATTATAATACAAGGAAATACACTGTGGATGGAAATATAGAATTATCACCGTATTGATAATTCCTGTCAGCATCAAGGATCCTTAACTTTAAGAAAATGTCCAGAGGAATTTAGAATAGATTTTAGAAAATGGTTTAATTTGCGTAAAGGAACCACACAAGGTAGTTCTAAACCATTCTGACAAATGGAGCTTTAGTCAAGATAGAGTGAGAGCTCATGTCAATAGCTGAGGGTAACGATATATAATTATTAATGGATGTGAGTTTACTGTAAGTTCAGTCAACATTAATTGTGCTCAACTTAAACATGAGGTGCTATTGATATTATTTAGTCTACACATAACACAATATGAATTCAAAGTGGAATAAAACATTTGGCCACAAATCATACTGGTGGAAGCAGCATATCATAAATGAAGAGTGACTTTTTTTTGTCAAAGCATTTTACGTCACGCGGCAGCAAATGTTCTGCACAACATATTCACAGTAGTGAATTTTGGCGCCCCACAAGAAGTGCAATCAGTCATAGCAACCACTGCTACTTACTATCATACTATCGAGACTTTATTTACCATTTTTTAATCAATTTAGTACATACAAATACACACAATATGTATAAAATATGTTGCCTCCTGAGTGTGTCAGCTCAGCTTTGCCTTGATGCAGTGATGTTCAGTTTTAAGACAGCAATTCCATGTGGGATACATTACTTTTTGCCTTAGAAAGAAGGGAGGTTAGCAGACTTCTGTGTTTGAGGCTAGTGACTTGTTCTGTGTGGTAGGTGAGGTGCACCATGGATACAGACGTAATAGGCCAAGATATACACTGTAAAATTCTAAATTAAAAATATGCTTTGTTGCAATACGCAGCCATGCACTGCTATCTGAAAAACCCAGAGTAAATGTGATCATTATCAGAACTTGACTGGCGTCAGTTAATACAACCAATAATCAAACATTGTACTGTAACTATTTTATTACTTTCAAACACTGCATAAAAACTGACTATCAAAATATATTGTTGTTGTTAGATAATCCACATCACCCTTGATCGTTGATCCAAATTATTTTTAAAACCTCGGCAACAAGGTCTTAATTTATCTGCATGTAACTATCACCTGATTATGGATATGTTGAACTTCATTATTCTTCTCTGTCGTTATTTTCAATGAATCAATATCAATACATTATGCTAACACAGTAATTGAAAAAATAAATGAAAAGTTCATCCAATGGGTTATTGTTTTTCATGTAGGCTATTTTAGAATGAAGGTAGTGAGACTGTGATGGGGTGACTCCATTTTTGTGGCCTGGCCTGAAGAAGGCACCAGGCTTGGCCAAGAAGAATTCATGGGAAAGACAACGGCCCACCATGGGTCTATTCATAAACCACTATGTTATATTTACAGCGCAGTCTGATTTTTTTCAGAATCAAAAGCGGGTGGGTACATTGCATGTGCTCCATAGGGAGGAGGAGGATCCATCGGTTGGAATGCTGCTTGGTGCTGTGGTGTCATGCTCCACTGTGTTTGACTCGGGCTCCCAAATGCTTCATGTCCAATGCCATCAGAAGCAGGCGGTTGTTTCATTGCAGGAACTTCAGAGGTAGGTAGGACAACTATGGGGAGTATGACCTCTGGGTCTGAAGCACATTTGACATCCAGATAGATCTGTGGAAAACATTGCTGATGTTATATTGCTTGATTTCTTTACAGTCAAAATTACAGCATTTCTGCAAGGCCAATTTTTTGGCAAAAACTATGAACAATCAAAATTTCTTATTCCTTAGTGTAGTGGTTCCCGACCTGGGGTCTGGCCCCCCCTAAGGGGGACACCATAGATCACAGGGGTCCCCCCAGGCTTTGTCCACTCTGAGACTGTCATATTTTGATATGTTAAATAAAATTAGAATAACAGATTTACTTTACAGTTTCTACAGACACCTGTATATAACACCCTTAAAAAAATTATATTTTTGTCCCCACACAAAATTAACGAAATTGAAACAATCAAAGTTATGTCTTTTAACTTTTAACTCTTGCTGTGTGTATCTCGTTACTATTCTGCACAATCTGCATTGTACAGTCACAGTATATATTTATATATACTAAACTTAATTGTTAATTGTTGTTTTGTGTTTTTTTGTTATTATTTATGCTCCTTGGAGCACAGCGTTTTTGAGATTTTTCTTTCTTATTCTCTGTTCATTTTTATGCTTCTTAACACCAAGTCAACCAAGTCAATTTTTCGTATGTGTAAACATACTTGGCATATGATCCTGATGCTTTTAGTGTGTGTATGTGTGTGTGTGTGTGTGTGTGTGTGTGTGTGTGTGTGCACATGCTAGGAGTGTTGAGGGAGCCCATGTTTTCATAGATGCAAATGGGGGCTCCAAGAAAAAACCATTGGGAACTGCTCCTCCTGTAGTTCTTAGTGGCACTGTTTTGAGTTCATTAGTGTTCATTGGCATTTACTGTGTTGATTATCAATCAAGCACATAGATAATGTGGGCGGCAGTCTTTTGACCACAGAAAGGTGCAGTTTACCTTCAGCCTGTACTCCAGCTTGATGATGGAACAGTTTAGGATGGAGGGAGGGAGATCTCCGGGGAGGCGGATCACCTTTGTCACAGTCTTTTTGCCAGAGCATTCATCAGTGTTCTCCTTAAGGATGTCATTATTGTAAACTCTCCTCCTGCCCTGGGCGAAGAAACTCTTCTTCTCATACAGAACAAATTTCGGCTTCACTGACCGAGATGAGCGGTTGATAACGTCAACTCTGACTTTGACATCCTCACCTGTGAAACATAGGAAAGAAAATTTGTCTATCTTTTCCGGTAGGTTTAGTTGCAGTCAGGGAAAAGTAAAGTGTGAACAAGCAAGTCATTTTTGAGCTTCAAAACATAGCAGAGGAGTTTCCAGTCATTGAACAAGCAATAGTCCCTTTTGTCCACCAGAACAGATTATTACCTTGCTTGTACGCCATCCGTGTGGTGTGAACATCCATTGAAACGTTTCCAGAGCCAAAAAGAACAGATTTAGTCTTGCAACCATACTGAGGTTCCTGAAAGAACAAACCCACACCCTAACTTAACAGATAATTCTTTTATAAATATACTTAAACAACATTTATTGTTGCACAATGGCATTTTAAAATGAATGAACACTTACCATCAGTCCAAGAATGTCCATGTCTGGTTTGGACACGAACATAAAGCGAACTTTGGCCTTCTTCGTCAGCTTCATTGATCGTTTCAGCTCTGCCTTCAATTTATGAAAAATTTCTCCCATGAATGACTTGAAGGATGACGGGATTTTTCTATGAGGGACAATAAAAGGAAGTTAATTTAACTGAGGGAAAACTTTAAAATGAAATAAAATGAAATAAATATGATTAGGCACCTGTCGGGAATCGTGAAGGAAAAAGGAAATACATGTCTTCCTTTACCAATGACTCCAGTGCCTGGAGAAGATCGAAAATCTTTGAACTTTTAATGACACTTCAGTACCCAGCACAAAGTTATTGCATTGGCTGAAATGTGTCACATATCAATGATTGTGCTGCTTGAATACGTTACCATCGCGTCTTGTCTCTCTCAACATATGATGCTTGACATCGTAATATTTCTCTTTCTGCCAGTAGGTTTGGTCATGATGGGGCCCGTAGTGTTCACTCCAGGAGACCCAAGCTCTCCCCTGCGCTTTGAAAACAAGCGAACTAATCACGGTTGTCTTCGATGCCTCCACGATGATTCTGCCATTGATGACGTCTCCATTCGTGAAGGTATTTTTGCTGTTGATGGCGTCATATTCAATTGAGAAAGTTTTGATGGTCATGTTCTTCGGAGAGACACCGGGGATAAGTTGTCAGCTCCTGTGGAACCAGGAAGAAACTCGAGTCTTTTTCTCCAGCGTTTGTGTCTTATCTCAAGCATCCAAATCTTGTTCAACCCGTTTTTCATGTCTCAGCCAGCAGGTAAGGAGCACGTGCACGCCCAGGGAATGAGAATAAATATTCAATTCAGGCAACTTTGCAAAGTCACCATTAGAATAAACAACAAAAACAAAAGCAAATAGCTTGAATCGTAAAAGGACAGTCAAACAAATGTATCTGAGCACACGCAGGTGAACACCAGTTTTTCTTTCTTTCACAAACTGGGCGTGCTGTTTGACACAGTGAGAGTTTAATATAAGGGAATTTGCAGTGTTTGTGTAGGGTAATAACAATAAGATACAAATATGGTACTTGTCTTCCTCGCAGCATTTCTTGAAAACACACTGCTGGTATTGTCCAACAAATGACGTTCCGATCATTTTCATTGAATTTCAGTGGCAGCAGTGGTTCTAAAAGCAGATATAAATTAATTTGGCCAACTGCTAAGCACACACCCCTCATGAATTAAAGGAGTCATGTGAACTGAGCATTTATATACAGTTTATTATGACACAATTTCATAGCAAAAACAAGAAGGTGGTTTTTCTCCAAAGATAGCATATAACCTTGACAGCACAAAAACATAATGTACTATGCAGAACACTTTAAAGCCATTAAATGTTGAGGGAAAACAGCAGGAAGAACTGTTATGGATGATAACTACATTCAACATCAGCACATCTTCTTCTTGAGTTCTGACTAAAAACACAGTCACAGTGAACTTGGCCTTTGACCACCAACCATCCTCGAGTCCAATTTGACATTTTTGCCAAATTCAGAGAAATTACCTCAAATCATTCCTGAGACTACCTAATCTTATCAGCTCATCCAAATGAATATTTGGACCAAATTTAAAAATTTTCCCTCAGCACCTGAGAGAAAACATACAGAAACCAGCAAAAATGCAACTAACAACCACTCAAACGTACATAAACTCAATAGCAGTAACAGTGTACCGGTTAATTATAGTACTTTTGTCTGTGTTTCTAGGTTTGGGGTACATGTGCTCTTATTTCATTGGTTAAAGTAATTTACTTTTTTTTTGGTTTTTGTTTGTAGTTGAGATTGCATATCCTGACATATCACATTTAAAAGAATGGGATGGACAGATGGGTGGAAAACCTACAAGCAAACAATCTGCCACAGCCACAGCCATTACCAGCACGGGTATAATGGGACGGCTTCGATGCCAGAGGTAAGGAAAATTCATTGAACAACAACATTGATCAACACAGTTTGTTTTACATGTTATTCTGGAAAAGACATATTTAACACTATTGTTCACAGAACCACGGTTTCTCTCAAAGGAACAATGAAGACGATCATAAGTCATATGACATTGTACTACATGTAAAAGTATGCCTATGTTGTAGCTTTAAACAAATAAGTAAAAATACAATTGACAAAGAAGATATGTTGAATAATTGGTATCTTCACAGCACCTTCAGTGATCTTTATTACCAAAATCTGCCAACGGAGGGTACATTCCATACGCTGCATAGGGAGGCGGGGTGTCCAGAGGTTGGGGAACTCCTGGAGGTTGTAGTGGTGCAATGTAAGATGATGGGTCAGCGTTCCCAAATGGTTGTAATCCAAAGCCAGAAGCAGCGGGCGGAGGTGCCACAGCAGGAAACTCACAGGCCGGGAGGATGACAATGGGAAATTTGATATCTGGGTCAGAAGCATATTTAATATCCAGGTATACCTGTGGAAAACATTACTCATTAAGCCATGTTGAACGCTGGCTTGTAACCACTTGAGTGCATGACTGACTCCGTTGACATATAGTGCAAACAGTGAACGTGAGCCGTGGGTTCAAAAGTTGTCATGTTTATTAAAGGCACGCTACACTGGCATAAAATACACTTACAGACTTAAAAGACAAATATAAGATGTACGATTTCCCATAAATCTAGTTGAAATGTGTAAATGAGCTCTTCCTTTGCTAAAATAATCCATCCACTTGACAGGCAGAGACAAAGGAAGATGCTTATTAAACAGGATTATTTTACAGGTGTTACTTGGGTTGCTCATAATAAAAACTTCACATAGGCCATTTTTAGGGTAGAGGATAGTGTGACACATCTCCGTCACATAGAGTTATTGACTGTGGCCAGTGGAATATTGGGCCACTCCTCGATGGCAAAGGAGCGCAGATGAACGGCAGGACAATGGGCCTGGGGATCTCATCAGAATATCTCTGCACGTTCAAACTGCCACCAATAAAATGCATCTGTGTTTGTTGTCTGTAGCCTTTGCTTGCCTGTAACATAACCCTTACACCACCACGGGCGACTCTTTTCACAACACTCACGCCAGCAAACTGCTTTCCAACCCGCTGCCTGCCATCTGCCCGATACAGTGTTAACCGGGATTCATCTGTGAAGAGAGCACCTCTGCGAGTGCAATACGCCATCAAAGCTGAGCATTTCCCCACTCAAGTCACTTAAGCCAAAGTACTGGAGTCAGTACTGGACTTCAGGACCTGAAGAGGCCGAAGAGCACTGTGCTGAGCTTCCCTGAGAGTTTCTGACCTATTGCGCATAAGTTCCCCATCCGTTTCATAAGCTCTCGGGGTGGCTGATCTCAGACCCACTCTGAGACTCTCTCAGGTGATGACACCTGACAGGGCAGTCGTGGCTGGCGTGGTTCTATTCTGATGCCATATACTTAATCATTTGTTATCAATTATAGCGATCTGATGAACACTGATTTTTTTTTTCTTTCCCAAATTCATATTTTAGTCATCTGTTGCTAGTGTCCTGGTCATATCAGCCTACCCTGAGTCTGTACTCTGCTTTGATGATGCTGCAGTCGAGGACGGACGGCTCAGCGTCATGGGGGATGTTGATGACTGTTGTGACCTTTTCATTAGAAGATGGAGGGATGGGCTGTCCGACTTCTTTTATGAGGTCTTTGGTACTAACTCTTCTCCTCCCTTGTGCAAAGAAGCTCTGCTTTCTGTACAAACAGAACTTGGGCTTGATCTCACGAGACGAATTGTTCTGAATGCAGGCCAGAACTTTTAATCCCTCTCCTGGAGAAACAAGCCAGAAATGTCAAAAGGTCAAAACAACTCACGCTATGAGGTTAAGAAATGGCAGTACGACTTTGAGCGCTCTCACCTTGGAAGAAACCCGTTTTTTCAAGATTCACATCCATGGCTACTGATCCTGAGGTGAACAATTTCATCTTCTTGTTTTTCGATCCGTGCTGCGGTGCCTGAAAGAAGCCCAGACACATGAATACAATACAATTAAGCAACAATTGATACACAACCAACAACGAATTTGAAATGACATGAATAAAGATGTATTTCCGCATCAACCATTAGCTCATCGTTGCTGCGCGGGTCTGCCGTTGACACAAAGTTGATCTTCGTTGAATCTTTCTTGTCGATCCTCATCGATCTGCTCAACCTGGCCTCCAGCGAGTACACAATCTTACCACTTTCACCAGTGAAGGAGGAGGGCATGTCCCTACAAATGTAAATTAGACAAATCCGTAAGAAATCACAACTGTAAAAAAAAAATAAATAAATAAAACTATTTGAATAAAAACAATTATATAAAAATATACCATGCAAAACTGGTGTAATTATCTTTGGTGCCGTGCACCAGGGTCCAAGCATGTCGGGGCCCACCCATGAGCCCACTTAGGCCCCTCAGACTGAGTTCCTTTTCATGTGCTGGCACAGATTGTTATACAGTATACAGGATATTTTGGAATTAAGTGTTATGCTTATGGTTCTGTGCGTGAAACCAACAACCTTTCATGTTATCCAACCTGGCACAGTGAACAGTGCACAGAAGGATGCGCTTCATTCAGTTCCACAGCACCTCGCAGGGCACTACAGCAGAGGTTTAGGCCTATTTTTTACGTGACCAACTGACTGCATTGTGAATGATCTAAATCTGTCCAACTGATTAAAAGAGTTGGGACCATTAAAAGAAAGATTACTTACTGAAAGGGGAACTGAAAGGTGAAGGGGTAAATGTGGTATCCTGCAGCGACAACATTGCTGTCTGAAAAGCATTGAAGCATTTATTTTACAAGCCAGGATTTCAAGTTTGAACTAGCAATCTGGATATACAGGCATCACCACGGGCAAAAACAGAAAATGCTTACAAGTTTCTCCGTTGTGGTTTGTTACCAGGTTTTCATCGTCATCTCCTGAAAAGAAACAACTAATCAAATCACTGAAAAAAAAAAAGCAGCGACACTTAAGCTATCAAACATTTCAAGAAAACAAATCTCCAAAAACTGGAATGTCGGAACTGAAATTGATTGGCATCAGAAATGATGGAATGACCATTGTATTGAAATATAGGGAAATAAATCACCGCCCATTACGTGTCTGCAGCTCATCTCCCACACATAAACAGACTTGCTTCCTCTGGGTTTTTTTTTTTTTTTTTTTTTAAAGAAACAAAACAAAACATGAGCATCGTGCCAATTTCCTTTTCTCTGAAAATCCTGCAATGTGTCAACGCGTCGTCGTTCCGTTTAGCCACTCACCGTGGTGATTCTTGTCTCGGACGAAGTAGTGCTTCATGCTGAAGTACTTGTCTTTGGAGTGATACACGACGGTGGTGTTTCCGTAGTGCTCGGTCCAAATGACCTTCGCTTTTCCCTTAAACTTGACCGACAGGCTGTCTATCGCGCAGTCTTTGGTCACTTCCAGTATCACCTCCCCCGAAACATAGTCTCCACATGTAAACGTGTTTTTGTCATTAGTGGGCTTGTAGGCGACTTTCAGGCTCGACACGGTGCTCGACATGTTGTGTAGTTCCCGACACAAGTCCAACAAAGTGGAGAAGTTAATGCCACGCCTGAATTCACTCCAAGATGGGCGTTTCTCTTCCCGAGGAGGAGACTCCACCCCCCATCCTTCTCCTGTATTATTTATTTCTTTATTTTTCTGCTGTAAATAACAGCGTATCTACGACAAAATAAAAGCGCATGCAGTCGCACTTTTGTTCCCAAAACAGCATATCCTCCTGAGAGCCGGTAATTCATGGTGCACAGTGAGTTTTTGCTTATATCTGTCGTACTAAACATGCCTGATGTGTCTCAGAGGAGATAACATAGCTTTCAAATGATGTCACATGTGTGGGGATGCGGCCTTGCCAACTCCTCCTTCTCCTGTCTTTTCAACATGGCTGGCATCCACACAAGCACATCTTATGGAAGAAAGAGAGGAAAGCAGGATATTGATATCTAAAATGTTTTTTAATGCTATATTTGGATTGGCTTTCCAAAATGAAATAAGTAGTAGAATAAGTCATTTGAGTGAGTTTTCAGAACTACGCTTATTTAGTCTCACACGGCAAATGACTCATTTTATTAATGTATACTGTAGTGCAAGCCAGGACTTTTTTTACTTATGTTTATTTCACATTTTTCTAGTAAACAGACCTCTGGCAGAAACAGAGAGAGTTCTTAACAGTATCATTGAGGGAGATTCAGACATAGACCTTTCAGAAGATGAGAGTCCAGTGAGCCAGACAGTCCGCGGCCCATTTAGGTGCAGAATGCCTGGGCGCAACGGTAAAACATATGTGAGATGTGTGAAGAGCCAAATTTCCTCTGTGTCTCCAAAAAAAACACAGTGCTTCCTCAGGTATCATCTATGAATGGACTTTTGTGAAATAGAAAGCCCAGTGTAATCAGTTGTTCCTGGGCCAGTGGCCTACAGCTAAACCCATTACCTACTTTTATATGATGTTTTTTATGGAACTATGTTCATTATGCTTCGATATCCTGCTTACAAAGATTGCAGTGGAGCTCTCAATTTTCTTAATTCAATTCATTTCAATTTCCATTGTTAATGTTTCAAACTCAACTTTTCAAACACCCTTTTTTTTTTTTTTTTTTTTTTTTTTTACCGCCCCAATACTTTATTTGTATGAAAAAAAAAATCTAAATCAAAATACTTTTTATTCCCTGGGTCTCAGGAGGATATGGGCCATATATGTCAATTAGTGATTCATGACTGGCAATAAAAATTGTTCAAATGCTGTCTTAAACTGATGTTTTAAACAGGCTAAACAGTAACCTGAATTCATGGCAAAATATCAGGTTTCCTGTATCAATGTAAGACAAAAATGTAGACATGAAATAACAGGGTGAAACTCAGTTTCTGTTTTTATTTCAAACAATAGTCTCCATTTATACTTTACTGCCTACACATAGTGTATGTTGCACTTAATACACTCTATATCAATTTTATTGATTTTATTATTACACTTCAATTTATGCATACCATACTATTGGCCACATCTATCGTTGAAGCCTGCACTTGAACTATTTCTATATCACTTGATCAAAGTTTTATTTTCAGATGCTCTCTGGCAGTAGAGGAGATTCACTTTCTGTGGTCGGGCATTGCTGCTAAATAAATAAGAAGGGATCACTGCTGGTTATATTATACCTACCCAGTTCTTGTGTGTGGGTGTGGAGAAAAGAATATAAACACCTGGTAAATGTCATCCAATAAGTCACTACCACTACCGCAATAATGACCGCCGTTCGATCAGCAAATCTTCCACACTATCAACCAAACCTGAACTCAAACACTGTGGTAAAATTTATTGGACTGGTTTAATGGGTAGAGTGGACTCTGAAGTGGGGACAGATTTAGGTGTCTAAACCATATTGTAACTGTTATATTGCCCCTATTAAGATATTAGAGATGCTAAAAACATAAATTGTGTCGTAAATAGTCCAACTACTAAATCATAGAGGTAATGATACTTTTTGATAAATGTTAATATTTACAGGTATTTATAAGTGTTAGGCTGTTTCTGGGACAAAATACATCAAATATGAAAGACTTACAGCCAACTGTCTTCTTTAATTCTTTCCAAAAATTCTATTCCAATAAAGACAGCTTCTCATTTAGAGCGATTCATCTCTGATGGCATCCTAAAAGTCCATATTTGAACTTTTAGGGTTTAGTCAAGGAGGGATACATCCCGTATGCCTCATAGGATGGAGGTAAAGCAGAAGGGCCTGATGCTGTTGGGTTTTGTAGGAAGCTGGTCCCTCCTAGGTTGTAAGAGCCTCCAAATGCGTTAGATCCATTGGTAGGATGCTCCCCTTCGGGCCCGTGAAAGTCAGGCAGGATGACTATGGGGAACTTGATCACAGGGTCTGAAGCGTACTTGACATCCAGATAGACCTGCGAAGGAGAAAGAGTCAGTACTTTAATCAAGGCTGAAGCCCTGACGTACTAACATGTTTTGGAAGAGGAGAGACGCACCCTGAGCCTGTACTCGGACCTGAGGATGCTGCAGTTTAAGATGGAAGGACACGCGCTGGGAGGTATAGTGATGATCCTGGTGACAGTTTGGCCTGCTGAAGGTGGAATCTCATCACCCACTTCCTTCAGGATGTCTTTGGTTTCGACTTTCCTCTTCCGCTTTGCAAAGTAGCTGTACTTTCTGTACAAACAGTACTTAGGCCTAATGTGACGAGATGACTTGTTCAGAATGGAGGCCACAACCTTTATGCCTTCTCCTGCAAAACAGGGCATTGTACAGTGGCTGGAACAGCAAAACCTGCTCACTTCTATATATTATCATTATCTGTGACAGCATACAGTGTATAGAAGCCTATTTAAGCCCATTTAATTGTAGATACATGAGGAAATTAATGATATATAAAATCAATGTTTCCTAAATGCAAAAATGTAGACTTTCACAAGTACACAACCCAACACAAGCACAGGGATTCAAAGTCTAAAGATAAGAACCACAAAGTGGATCTTATCATTAGACCATAAAACATTTCCATGAGCAAATGGTCTTTTAGCTATGGCTCAGCCTAGCTGATATTTTACAACGTGTTGTAAATATGGAGTTCAGTACAGACATTACAGACAATACCTTGGTAGAAGCCTGTTCGGTTAATATTTACATCCATGTTTACTGTTCCTGATGTGAAAAGATTCATTTTCTTCTCAACGACACCATTCTGTGGAGTCTGACAGAAAAATTAGAAATGACAGATGACATTACTGCAGTGTTAAAGTGAAGTGTAGAGTGCACTAGTGCAGTATACATGTGTGTATTGTAAGGTGGGTACCATCAGTGAAAGATCACTTTTGCCATTGTTGACAAGGGTGACATGTGCCTTAGCTTTGCTGTCAACTCTCATTGACCTGCTTAGCCTTGCCTCCAGTTTGTACACGATCTTTCCATAAGAGGCTTTGAAGGAAGATGGTAGCTCTCTGCCAGACAGGAAAACAAAATGTGTGATGGCGTGGTGCCCACATGATACCATTTCTCACGTCAAGTGAAAATCAAAGATTGTTGTAATAGAATATGTTCTTTTTTTCTAAAAAAAAAAAGTAGCATATACATTTTGTTTTCAGAATACAGAAACACATGGACTATAAGAATCATAAAGACAGATTCCAATGTCAAATTCTGGTGAACATAAACGGATAGAGCAATAGATACAGCCGATAGAATGAGAAATAAATTAACAAAAGGTAAACTAATATATCTGGCATCCAAACAATTAAATATTGCATGTCACACTAGGGTCAAAATATTCAGTATACATCACTGAGTAATATTACAGGATAGCATCAGACAAGAGACTGGCAATAATTCTGAATTATTGTTTAAGACAACCGTCTTGTTTATTAGATGTTTTAATGATAACTCACTGTGCAGGAATGTGAAAGGCAAATGGGTAGACGTGGCAGCCGTGCTGAACAATATTATTGCCTGAAAACAATAACGTTACATGAAGATAATAATCAGACATATTATTTACATATAAGTGCCTTTCAAGTCACCCAAGAACACTTTACAATAAAGAAGATTAAAGCAGTAATGTAGCTATAATCACAATCATTACAGCAATATTAGTTGGACAGACCATCGATGAATAGATTTCTAATTAAAAATGTAACTTTTAGATGACAAAAGAAAAACATTGTGGAGAAAAAATTTTCATTAAGGAGTGCTATAAATGAAACGTGCTTTCACCAAAGTAAGTTTCATCACAGCAGGTTGTTTCATAACAGACGGACATAAGAAATTCACATACCTTGGCCTGTCTCGATGATGAATTGCTTGATACTGAAGTACTTTTCTTTGTCTTGGTAAGTTACAACTGTTTTTCCATAATGTTCAGTCCATTTTACGTGTGCTTTTCCATTTAGTTTTACAAAAATTGAATCTATTTTACATTCTTTTGCCAGTTCTAGGGTAACTTGTCCTGTAATACAGTCACCGCTGGTAAAAACATTGCATTCGTTTATGGGATTGTATCCCACTGAAAAGGTCCTAACAATATTTGACATGATATCCTGTGCGACAGCCAAGCAAAACTGTAAAAGCTAAGCGAAACAGTGAGGACGGATGATTTTTATGCTCTGATGTGTGTCTCTGTATGCAGATAGCCCTAGGTTTGGGTGATCATTAAACCACAATGCATACAGAAATCGTATTTACTGGAACTGGATTGGGAGAAGAAAATTAGTGTAAATAAGACGTAGTAATCTTGAGTAAATCATTGCAGTGATTACACAGCATCATTATGAATGATGTAACTGAGTTCATTTTGTTCTGATATTCTATTCTAGCAAATGGCTGCTGCTGGCTCTCCTCCTGTGCTGTGTCAACAAGCCTAAGAAATACGAGAAAAGTGCATGAGAAAGTGTGAGTATTAGAAAGCCCTGTAAAGCCCCCTGATGTTATCAAATATTCACCAGGCAGTGATGATTGATCATCGCTTTACACTTGTCCTGCCAGGGTATGACCACTGTCCTCAGGGAGTGCAGTTGACATGAGGGGGTTTACACTGAGTGAGTTTTATTGTTCAAAGAACATTCACACGGTAGTCCACTAGAACATTGCAGTGTAGTGAGATGATCAGGGATACATTTTTTTCTCAACCTTTATTTAGCCTCCCTTTTTAGGAACACCCTGATCACATTCACACCGGGAAACTGCCCAGATTAAACCAACAGTTTCATTGCCTGGTCACTGAGCAGCTCCACTGGAGATTTTTTGGGTTAGGGCCTTGCTCAAGGGAACCAAAGTGGGGTTAATAAGGCAGGGGAAGTGCTGCTTATTCACTTTTTCTTACCCACATTATCCTGCCTGTCCAGGGGATTGAACTTGTAACCCTCAGAAGCTCGCTTCTGTTGCCTTCAGGCCAACACTGCCCCAACTTGAATTGTCAGTGGTTTTAATGTTGTGGCTGACCCGTGTACAGTATACATTCAGAAAATATGTTTAAATATCCCTAATAATCATGTCATTGTGGAAAATTTTACCTCACAGGAAAGAAGCTGTGTGTTGTGACCCCCCTCAGGATTCCAGCTGCACTGCACCGGCAGTAGCTTCTTATATTGAATATATTCAATGATTTATTTTCACACAGTATAAATATGAAAGAGCAGCTTATTGTAAACCCAGATCGGAGTCAAATACTGTAATTTCAAACAAAAGTCTGTGGAAACCACCTAAATGTGCAGATATGGGTTGCTAAATATTAATATTCCTGCTTATGTAATGTAAGTGTTGGCAGAATAAGCCAATAACCTTGCCAGAGGTTTCTCTCAAACCAGGAAGTGAAGCCAAGTATGTGTGCAATAATACGTAATTAGGCTAAAAAGAGTGGATTTACTCCACAAAATTATTAAAACTATTAAATTAGTTTAACCAAGATTTGTTTTCATGGCAGGTGGCAAGGTGGAAAAAGTTGTGAAATGATATATTTGTTCTTATTTTTTTTACATCACAAAAACCTGGCATTTTAACAAGGGTGTGTAGACTTTATATATCCACTGTATATCGCATGCTGTGACATTTGTTCCATTTATGCAAAAATGAAAGAATCTCACCTGAAAGCTAACAGCAGATACTGTAAATACTCATCAATACTGGAATCTTTGATACAGGTGGTCACAAAGGTAATGTATATTTTCAAAAGTATGCTGAAACCCTATATAGGCTTACTGGTATATTCCTTCAGTATAACAAAACAATATAGAGTAGACTTTAAAACCTAACATGACATTTGTTGATAAAACAACATACTGACAAGCAGGTTTTGTAAGTACACGGCTGTCTTCTTCTAATTGACAACAAACTGTTTAGCTACAGGTAACAAAGAGCAGACACAGAATGACAAGTGACAAATTAGATTCCCTACAGTGATTAATAAAGTCATCTCTGTCTATCTATCTATTTTATATTTTTGGTTTGTTAATTTGTAAATATTTAGGCCTACATAATGTACAGTACTCATGTACACCCATGTGGGAGCTGACCACTGATAAAAATAGATGACGTGTCATCACTTCCTCCCATTGTACCAAAATTATACCAAAATATCCAGGATATGATCACCGGCAACTTGTGCTGGTGACCCCAGGTGACGTTACCATGTTCCTGCCCACTTCCTAAACCCACCCACCCAATCATGGCCAGAGCTCAGCTGTCAACTTTAGCTGTCAATAATAGAGGAAGAAGGGTTTATGACCTATAATACAGCCTATCACCAAAGGATGATCAAGATGCTTTGGTTCGAGTAAGTGCTACTCTCATTTGACAGGTTTTTATCACCCGCTGCAACATTTACACTAGACTTACCGCAAGAAAATAGAATATAAAAATAATAGTTTTAAAAAATTTTACACACGGTTTCTGGGATGCAAGAAGTAAGATGTGACCCCATTTGAAATACCCCCATAAGTTCCAATGTCTCTTCATTATCTCATGCTAGTTCTACCCCTGTTGACTTGGCATGCACTTAAGTGTGTTTTTGCATTTTCCTGTGGACAAAATGTTTGAAAAGTTAGTGCGTGTGGACACGGTGTATTTTTAAAAATGGTGGAGGAAAACCTTTGTTATCTGGACTACCACGGACTTTGATACTTATTTCCAGTGACTGTGAGATGATAAGGAAGTCCCACTCTCAAGTGAAAGTGTCAAGACATTTTTCCATAAGACCACATTTCTGCAAGCTTTGCCTACAGGATATGTTATCAC
>KV751322.1:11465012-11477340 GCA_001698575.1 Mola mola | reverse complement strand
AGAGGATCTCCCTTTTATGCTTTTCCTTTCCAGATGTCTGGTGATTAATATCCACTCTTGGTTCAATCAGTGAGGTTTTTAGCACCAAGTGGTAAAAAGGTTGAAAATAGTTGGGCGCTGGGAGGATTTTGTCAGTTGTGGGGCCCAACAGCCTTCACAGACCACGCATCTCACCACCATTAAATGGAACCAGCACACCCTGATGATGTTGGTCCCCCCGGCAGGACCCTGCTGTGCTCAGAAACTGCCCGAGGAATGTGACAAATAGGATAAAGTTTTTCCGTTTCCTCAAAGTTCCACTAGTTTTCCACCTTTCCATCTTCAACTGTTGCTTTGGAAAGCAATTCTCAGCAAGAAAGAAACAGTTTTGTATATATAATGCTTAAGGTTAAAAATCAAATATTATTTACATATCATAAATAATAATCCCAAGTGCACTTAATTCTTTCCCATTTATTATATTATTATAAATTACTTAATTGCCTGTTATAGAGCAGTATATAATTTAATATGAAAAGCCATATCCTTGTGATATCAAACTGTCCTTCAGGCTTTTGTGCTGTGTTTGTGTGTGTACACACTCGTCAGGTTTCTAAAACAGGTCGGCTTCTCACATAGTAAAACGGTGTTGTCACCCTCTAGAGGAAAGTAGCTGCACCGCACCGTATATGTAGAAAGATATTGTAGGATTGCTCTGAAGGCTGTGAAGTCAGTCAACCCCAATACTGCATTTTAGTTTCAGATATTTAACAAACACATTCAAATTTTAATTTTCACACAGCAGTAAATTTGAAAGGAGCAGCCTAAGATGACTCACATTTGAATCAAACAAAAGTCTGTGGAAACGAGTTAAACTTGCAGATATGTGTGGCTGAATAAAAACATTCTGGCTTGCAGATCGCAATTGCCGAGTGAACAGGGATGTGATTTCTCTCCACCAGGAAATGAGGCAAAGTGCGTATGCAAAAATACACTATCAGGCTAAAACAAATGAATTTACTGCACGTTGTACTTTTATTCTCTGCTGAAGGGCACCCAAAGTAATTTAGTGAATTTTATAAGTTTAGTTTGGCTGAGGGCGGCACAGTGGTGCTCGGTTGGATTCCTGGGTCAGGGCCTTTCTACTTCGAGTTTGCATGTTCTCCCTGCGACTGCATGGACTCTCTGGTTTCCTCCCACAGTCCAAAAACATGCAAACTGGGGGTTAGGTTAATTGGTCACTCTAAATTGCCCGCAAGTGTGAATGTGAGAGTGAATGGATGTTTGTCTCAATATGTCAGCCCTGCGATGAGCTGGTGACTTGTCCAGGGTGACCCCGGCTTCGCGCTAAGATGGGGGGATAGGCTTCAGCAACCCCCCTTGCAACCCTGCATAGGATAAGCGGTAGAAAATGGATGGCTGGATGGATAAATAACTGAGTGTTTAGTTGTTTGCTCGGCAGGTCTTTATTTTATTCACCATCATTTACAGCAAACTCACTCTTACCAAACCTCCAATTCAGTCAGATCAAATATGCCCAAACTTTAGTTAATACTCATCAATAATGAAATCTCTGGTAATGTATGGATGAAATCACTAACCTACCTTTTCAACTGTAGGCTCAAATATAATAGATTTCAATAACAGACATTGGTAAAAAGTATATGGATAAAGTACACATATACAGAGTAATTAAAGGCAGTATTGGTATATTTACTATACTTAAAGGTCACTTGCTGTACAAACAAAGCACTACAGGCTATAGTGGTATCCTTTAAAATCTGACATTTGTTTATAAAACAACACAATGACAAATATTCCAAACAGTTGTTGTAAACACACAGCTGTTTTATCATATTCTCCATGGTTTAAAATGACTTTACATAGAATATAGACACAATAAAAGGCAGACACTTAATACATAACAAGGTTCAGTTATTTCCTTGGTGTGTTGACCTGTAAACATTTACATAATGCACAGTGATAAAAGGTCACCCTTCTGAAGTGAGCTTGACACTTAAACCCTGAGAAACAAAGCTCTCCAGTAAGAAACCAGGAAAAAAAAAATCGTGCTTCTTGTCACAATAACTGCTTTTGAGGGAAGTTAAAGTATTTAGACATTTACTCACAAACTCTGCAGGGGCTGAGTGTTTATACAGGTATCACACAGGATGATGGGAATCAACACTTGGATGTCAGGGGAAGCCCTGGTGCTCAGGTTCACCTGTGGTGAGAGACAAGAGAAATAAAACTTGAAATCTAACACTATCAACGAGTGAGTTAATGACCCAAATTCTGCTCCAACAAAAATGATAAACATGTGGATTAGATGTATTTAGACTCGTAATCTGAAGATCTGTGAATGAATGTTTTCCAGCATGTTATAGCTACTGTCTGTCTTACCAACCTCGATCATATAATCAACTTCCAGGATGCTGCAGTTAGAGATGCTGTGTGACACGGAGGAGGGTATGGTGAGCATGAGCTCAGTGTGCACATCAGATGTGTTAGCGCTGATGGGCTGAGCAGTCAAGAATGCCAGGTTTTTGAAAACAATCCTCTTGTACGCCTTGTCGTGGGCGTAGAAGGCCTGTTTCTGTTGCAGCTTCACCTTCAGAGTAGCCGTTCGAGATGAGGCATTATTAATGTCACACATTATTTTTACAGTTTCACCTAAGAGAGAAGAGACAGTGTTCAGGATCATGATTATTTCCATGGATGGATGGATGGATGGATGGATGGATGGATGAGTATAATACCAGGGACAAAGGCTTTTTTCTCTGCAGCCGCTGTCAATGTGATAGGACCCGAGGTACAACACAGGCAGCACAGTGTCGTAGTGTTGGTTCCAGACAGAGGAGACTGCAAACGAGGCAGTGTAGAAAAGCAATATGGAATACAAAGTGTATGGACTTGAACAATATTTAAATTTTAATACCTATTAAAGCCCTAAAAATGAGGAAAGATGAGTCAGCACATGTGGGGAACTTCCCAAGACTTCAAAACTTACCGTTGCTTTCCACCTACTGACTGTATTTAATAACATTGACACGGTAGGCAAAAAATGTATGCACAGTACCCACAAAAGTACCAAGGAACAATACCATTTTGGGTTGGACCTTTTCGGTGGTGAAATCACAATTCGGGAATGGCCAACAAGTCAGTGTCTGCTTGACAAACTCAACCAAAGCATTGTGGGATTATTAATGGAATGCGAACCACGATAGTAATGATAACTCTTAAACGTTAAACATGGATAAATAATGAAGGACAGTCAGAGTCGGATTTATCATTAAGGATGTTTTTACAAACTTACAGCAGTTCACCCTTCTGGCCATCAAATAAAGTAAGTCTCGCCCACGAAGCACTTAGATATTAATGTTAAGATGTATGTGACATCACTGTGCCTAAGTTATATATGATCTGATGGTAGATCATTATTTAGAATAGCATAGAAACCTTTGTCATTATGATCACAGTAAAAAATGTGATTTCATTTTGGGTTCACTCATTGTATTCGTCTTCAGCATTGCCCAACCTTAACACGACACATGCATTAGGGAGCATCCAACCGCACCTTCAGAAAGACACTGAGAATAAAACCAAAATACTTTTCTAAAATATTCCTTTTTTTTTTTAATTTTGTAACGTGTCTCTGGAGGTGTTTCTCATAGAAAAACCCTGAAAACCGTGACAATACTTCAGGGTCAGTTGGCCAATGTGCCAGAGGGGGAGGAACATTGGGATTAAAAGCCTAGCCGTTACCGTTACAATGATTAGCAGAGTAATTGCTATTTGCCAACTATTTTCTTTTTTTTTTGATTCACCAGCAAACTCATTTACCAAGCAACAAACCGTTTGCTGGTTCCAGCTTTTTTAAATGTGAAGATCTCCTGCCTTTCTTTAGGGTAAATGGGTTAAGGTGGGCAGAATAAGCAATCCGAAGATGTCTCGTTGGACTCTGGGAAATAAGGTAAGCATTTATCAAAAGAACTTGATGTTTATCCCAACTAAACAAGCAATCCAAACAGTCAGCAAATAATCAAAACAACTTTTCCTCTATGTCCCTGCTGGTTAACAAGTTTCTGGATCGCTTACCCACAGTTCTGGCTGGTTGCTGTCAATGTGCTTCACAAATTTGAGCTCGGTCACAAAATCCTTGGACACGTGCCACGGTCTGTTGATGCCCACTGTCAAGTTGTACGTGATCTCTCCGTTTACACCGTGGAAGGAGATTGGGAAGTCTCTGCGTGGTTTCAAACACAGTGGAAATGATCAGAAGGAGGTCCAACCTGTAAATAGGACACTGCATTAATTTAAGATTCAACGGGCTGCGATGTTACACAAAACCAGATCACAGACGGACGTCGTGACCACAAGATATTGTTATCGTCATGTTGTTGTGTTCAGCACAAGTGACATATATCGCACGTCTGCCCATCCGAGGAAGAAGGTTTGTGGTTCTTCCTGAGGTTTCTTATTTCCCCTGTTTAGGGTTTTTTAAGTTTTTCGTAACCCCGTTTGAGGGTCTAAGGGCAGAGGGTGTCACATCGGTACAGTTTGTCAAAGCCCAGTGAGGTAATGTGTACATTGTGATCTTGGGGTAAACAATTAGAATTTGATTTGATAAAGAGGGGCCCCCCCCATCAGTTCGGTTTTCAGCGTTGCTTTAAAATTCAGACTTGATCCTGTCCTCAACATGATCATCTGTAAGGGTTTTTCTTCACTAAACAACAACATCCCATCCCATCCACATCACGTGACCCCTGCTTGGGAAACACCACCCAGCTTACATGGAGAGCGCTCATACACACCCGTGCGGGAGCTGACATGCGAACGGATACACATGCGTGCCAGGCTGCAGTTTTGTTGCCCCTCCGGCAGCTGCGGGGGGACACAAACACCGCGTGAGTCACTTCCTACCAACACTGACTGATGCTTTGTCTTTCTGGCATGCAACAGCCTGGGTGGCCGCATACTACCGTTGTCCTGCAAGACGACGCTTTTCAGTTTAAAGAAGTCCACTTTGGACGAAATGTTCCTCTTATTTTTCCCCCCACCGCTCGACCAGTGGACGTGGGCCCTTCCTCTCAGTTCCACCGTTATGGACGTGATCTTCGTCTCCTTCGTCAGGTCAAAGGAGATGTGTCCTTCTACCAGGTCTCCACTCGAGATAGTACTCCTCCCGTTTGGAGCGTTTAAATTGAGGACGAAGTTTTTTATCGTCTGCCCGAACATCGTGTCCACTGAGAACAGGAAATAAAATATACTAGTTTTTGAAAAGCAAAAGCACAACACCGAGGTCGGAAGACGCACTCAGATGAAGTGAGTGCGCAGGCGCCGGAGGACCATCCCTGATTTTAGGCGGAGCCAGGAGGAACCGGGAGGAACCAGGAGAAGCTGGGGCCCCTGAGGACCCTGAGGCCCCCGGCTCAGGCTCTGACTAGATTTTGAAGGCAGGTATTGTATCTTAGCTCCCGAACATTTACTTAATAACTTTATCTTCACAGATTGCATGCTGCATCCGAGTCAGGTAGTGTATTTGAAACATTCATGAATTTTTTTTATTATCTTTACTGACAGTCAGATTTAGAAAACAAACTGTGATAATTAGCTTGTATAAGCATTCAACCTATAGTATAGAACATTGATGTGCATTTTAGATATAGATATAAATACATGTACATATATATTTGTAAATTTACTTTTACCTAAGCAGTGAGTAAGATGCTTAGGTATATATTTTTCCAGAAAATTACTTAATCAGAAGTTAATTTAATATCAGATACTTTTCAGTGACTTTTACTTAAGTTTATTCGTATTCATTTTCTGCTTATCCGGGTCTGGGTCGCGGGGGCAAGAGTTTGAGCAGGGAGATCCAGACATTCCTCTCCCCAGCCACTTCCACCAAGTCCTTCGGGGGGACACCAAGACGTTCCCAAGCCAGTCCGTAGGCGAGCGCCTGGTCCATGGTGTCCAGTCGGGCTCAGCCCGAAAAGGAGACATGGGTCCGTCCTCACGTGGGCCAGGAGGAGCCATAGAGGTCCGGTGCTATGTGGATGGGGTGGCAGTCAAAGGCAGGGGCCTTGGCGGTCCCATACCCGTTTGCTGAATCTTTTACTAAAGTACCAAAGAATTTTTAACATATCTTAGCTTTTCCTCAAGTGTGAGCTTTTGGCGATATGACTAATGACTTCAAAGTCATTGCCTAACACTCACTGATGACACTTGAAGGCCACCGTGCCACCCAGCACGCGGAATTCCACAGTGAAACAGTGCTTACAATAAGGATTGCAGAAAAATGAGTCACATCTGAAGTGAAAAGGCAATGAGAACACACATCACACACAGTGATTTTTGTGATGTAGGAGGTAAAACTTGGGCCCTGGTAAATGCAACTGCAGGCACAACCTCAATATTCACCTTCACAGGCTCTGATGTTGAGGCGCTGTCCTGTCCCACTGTAAAACTGTCAAGTGACTGAGGGCTCATCTTCACCACATTATGTCCACTTACTCTAGGTCCACCTTTCTGCATACTTTTCCTAAGGGAAATACCCACATGATGAAGCATGGACGAGCAGGGCCAAAAAAACCCATGAAAAAATACTATATTTATACACTCTTATCAGTTCATCCATTGCTCTTTTCTTTTTGTTTATGTTCAACAATGCTGTTTTGACCAAAACGTAACGACTTTCTTACATGTTGTCTACCCCGTAAGACAAGAGCCTGCAGGGTGTTCAAATCAGGAAAACAATAAGAAACATTAAAGAAAAGAGTCCAAAAACTCTTCGATGGTACAAAAGGCCTCGAAGAGGTAAATGGTGGTTGTCAGACCCTGATATATAATGTATATATTATATATCAGGGTCTGATATAATTGCCTGTATGTATATACCCATTATAATATAATAACGTTTTTGTTAACCCTGCCTTACAGTGTGCAAATTCATTTAAAAACATGAGTCAAAAAATGTAGTTTAATGATTACTGAAATTTGCTGTCATATTGCGGCCTCAGTTGATTTGTCTTGAACTTCCGCTTTAACTTCCTTGTAACTTGCCGACAATTGTGGATTCAAAATTTGACATAGTATGAATAAATGCATGACCATCCAATTCCAATAACCATACTATTTAATAAGTCAGTAAAATATTTAGTACATCCTTTTCTGGCTGCTCTGACCTCTGGCTCAGTGGAAAGTATTTCACGTTGACTGAACACCTGAGAGATCACAGACAGATGACAGCTCGCTAGAGTTGACGGAGCCCTCAGCTGACAAATGACAGTGCATTTAAACAACAACTGCATTTTTAGAGACGTGTATATTCCATATATCAATCTGTAGATTATGTAGAGGGTGCAACTAAAGGATAAAAAAGAGGGTCAAAGTTCAATTGTAATTATATGATGAAGTTGTATGTCCCAGTTCTACTGCATGTATCAGTGCATATAAGAGCAGCTGCTAAAGAAGAGAAAAAAAAAAATGACATGATTAAAAATGTCACAAATGATACCATATATGTAATATATATTTTGTAGATTTAGAATAATGTCTCTCAAATTCTATCACAGGTTATCGGCCGTTACATGCTCAATAGCAGCTTGCTCATAGACACTACAACATCAACAAAGAGGTGTGAAAATGCACTAGAAATGAAGTTTTTGTTTAGTTACAAAAACTCATTGATGAAACGCAAACACCAAATTGATGATGCTCTTGAGATTTGATTCACTGTATTATCTCAAGCAAGCCCCGTTTCAGTTACATCACAAGTTTTAATCTCATTGAATCATTCAGAAATGTAAGTTCTTTTGTCAGATTGTTACTCAGCTTTTGGCACACGTGTCAAAAGCTTGAGGTAATTTGCAATTTCTGCCTTTTTACAACCATTTGAATTTATAATGTAAAATTACCAACTATTATATGTGTATGTGCTCTGCTATGAAGGTTATTTATCTGATGAACTGAATGAAAATTGTTTCGTTTCGTTTTCGTTTCGTTTTCTACCGTTTATCCGGGTCCAGATCGCGGGGTTTCCTTTCCTTTAATTTCTTTCATCTGTGATTAAAAGGAATAATAATAATAATGCTGGTAGTTCCAGTTTCTGATTATCTGAACATTAACATTATTATCTTTGAAAACTCTGAGGGAGATCTTTAAAGCACACTGTAGACTACATGCTGGTAGAGAAAGTGACCTTCCACAGCACCTCATGCTGGAGGAAAATCTGACCAAAACAACCATTTAATACATCACTTCATTCATTAAAATAATAAGATTTTACTGAATGAGGAAAATAACTTAAATTTACTGCTCCTACGAGAAATAGTAGTGTTATTTAGTAGTTAGTTAGTATTGACAGTAGTTAGTATTTTAGAGTTTTGTTAATGTATTCAGAATTTATTCATGTTTTATTCAGGATTTAGTCACAAGTATTACAGCATAGTAGGTTTGCTGTTGTGTCATCATCCATATGCAATGAAAGGCACAACTTAACATACATTTAAAAAGCAAAATCTGTCTTTAAACATGTCCAATTTAACTGTGAATATCTTCCATAAAACCTTGTCCAACATTTCCAGGGGGACTCTTTGTTTTGCTGAGCAGATCTTGTACTGTGCACAGTGAGGAATATTTTGTAATTTTATTTTTAGAGCTGTGAGTCCCACAAATTTCTTTCATCTACATTTTATTGGCATCTCAGGAACAAACAAACAATATATATGTATATACATATATATATATTGTCTGTTTGTTTGTTTTCTTTCTAATTTTTCTAATAAGAAAATGACACCTGTATATTTTTATCCACTAGATGGCACTAAAAACTTTTCTGTACTGACAGCCTCATAATATAGTTAAGGCCTAAATCATGACAATACAAAATGTAACCTGTCATTTAAAACCCAGACGCCATATATCATCCAGATGCAGAAAAGATATCTCACAACTACATAACAGGGGCACTATAAGCATAATGCTTTGATAACGAGCCTTTGAAACTGATAGTACCACGGCACATAAAAACTGCAGGCACACGTTAACCTGACTCCCTATAATTCATACACGCTGTTTCACTCTGCAAATGCATCTGCCAGTAAGTTTATCAAAACTGTTAAGATTTTCTTTGGAGTGAAGTTGGGAATAATATATAGTGCAAAAGACTTGTCAGAGATGTTACCAGTTACAGATATATGGAAGCTACGCATTGCTTATACCAGACCTACTCTTTGGTTGTGTGTATTTTTGTTGAAACATATTTAACCCAAATCTGGCTGTCAACACATCGTGATTTTGGTCAGCACTAAAACACACAGTCATTGCTTACAATAGACCAACTGCACTGCCAGAAATAGATATTTTCTTAAGAATTTCAAGAAGTTATTTAGAAACAATTTCCATAACACCAAACCACTTGTGTAAAGCATTTAAAAACTCCACCTTTGGTTTATGGTCCATTTTATACTTGCTTTCTGTTCATGTATTTGACGTGATGAAGTTCAGTGTTTGACAAAGAAGCTCCATCAGAATCTCGATGTAGTATTTCAAAAGCATTTTGAACAAGGAAGAGCTTGCAAGATATTAACAAACTTTAATCATCATCATCTGTTATCCAATCTAACTGTCCACTAGCTGTTCACAAACTTAAGAACCAGGCTTACAGACATCGTAAATAATTGATTGTTGCAATGGTACTGGAAGACCAAGGTGCTCCAGACGAAGTTTAACTTACTGGCAATCTATCATGTATAACGCAGGTGCCTCTTCTCTTTGGTTTTGTTCACTTTAATTTCATCAAATAGCACAGTAAAGAGGATTAAACAATCAAAATTTTGAAATTAAACCTTGTGGTAAAAATGTTGTTATACGTTTGCCTCCATTGCTGGTTTACTGTCCAAAAGAACAGATGTTTGTCTCAAAATTACAGTGAAATGTAAAAAGTTCTGGAGAGTTGGTGTGTGTGTGTCTACCAGGTTAAGTGCACGCAAACCCACACACACACACACACACACACACACACACACACACACACACACATGGGCATTTATAAGCGGTTGTTTTTTTTTTTTTATTATTCTAATTGTGTCTCTTGCTAGTGAATTCACAAGATCACACTTTATTTTTGTTTGTCTTCTGTTTGACTTGATCTCACAGACAGTATAGTACTGTACATGCATTAATATGTTTCCTCTGACACTGTCATTTTTGAATCCTTACTGCAACTTTTTTAATGGCTCGTAAAATGAGGCAGCGAGACCTTGTCGTGTTTCCCTCGTCATGAAAGTTTCTGTATACCTGACCATTTTTTGTGACCTTAATGCAATTTGTTGAAAGTGCAATTTTTTTAATATCATTTTTACACCCCTTTGCTTTCGCTATATCACCTAGTTATAACCCACTTTTATGTAGTACAGGAAAAGAGCAGACATTTCAGCTTGTCAGTGCTCAAAGTGAAGTAAAAGAACCCAGAGGATAAGCTGTGTTATTGATCAGCAGTTTCAACACACCACCTCTCTCCTCTAGTTAATCCACAGGGTCAGCTCTAATGACATTGAGGAGCTCCTCTGGCAGTCGGCAGTGCTGCAATTTGCAATTTAGATCGGGGGAACAGAGGGAGGAGGAGGTGTATGAGGGTGAAAATGAAGGGGAAGGGAAACGGGAGCGGAAGAGGATGGTTGAAATAAGTGACGGAAGAGAGGGAAATGATGATGAAAAAAAAAAGGAGGGAAGAAGGTCTTCGAGATGTGGTGTGTACTGCAGAAGTAAATGGTTTGAGAAGAGTAAGGGTAAAAAATAGAGGCAGCGAATTTGAATTAAAGAATACCTTTTTTGTGAGTTTTGGGCGTGTATATTAGTGCATTTGGCGACATACATAAACAAATCAATCTAAATTCTGGAAAAAAATTGATGAGAATATTGATATCTTTCCTAATGATTGTCCAATAAATAGTCCTATCAAATGCCAGCTACCTGTTAACTTAGTTTAATACAATGATGCTTGCTCTGTCCAAAGGAAGCACAATCCAATTCTCTTAATACTGTGAAATAACAACTCGCTCTTTTACAGAGGTTATGCTCTGCGCTATTGGTTGGCTGGGAATAATGACCTCCTTGAGCTTATTCTGTTGCCTGGCAACCTCATGACAATTTCAAGTCACAAGGATACACTCCTGATCATAACCCCTGTAAAAGAGCAAATTGAAGTTATTACACTGCAGATTTTGATTAAACAAAGAATGACAATGTGAGAATGTGTTTGGGATGTGCTGGGAAGAGCAGTGTATTACCTTCAGGTAGAACCAGAGATGAAATGAAAGTACGTAGGCATACATTAAACTCAAATATGAGTTTTGGGCGCTTTTTACACAGAGTGAGCAATTTCTCGCTGTTTCCAGTCTCTGTGGTAAGTTGGTCTAATGCTTATTTGTTGCTATGGAAACATGCAACAACAAAGTTTAAGAACGAAGCATGTCTTTACTAAAATACCTTAAATTTTGTCTTTAATATTTGAGCCAGTATGGTGGGGACAGGGTTAACTATGACTTCTTTGTGCAGTTATGTGCTTTTTTATTTTTTCCACCCACCAAAAGAATTCCTGCGGCAAAACAGGAAGGCACGGAGTGAACAGTTGGTAACCCTAATCTTGAGCAGATCCTCTGATAGCTTTCTTCTCCACAAACAATGGCAGTCAGGGCTGAGGAGGCTGGAAGGGTGTTGAAACATCTGACAACCAGGCAGAGCTAAGTCCTTTGTCACCCTCAGACATGTTAATTTAGGACCAGGAAAAGATCGTTTTCAGTCACCTCAGAGCAGTTACACGTCCCAGTGTTCACATCCTCCGTTGTTTCTTTTTGAGTTCCTTTCCTCGTCACTTTTATTATATTACATGTAAAATCTTAATGAATGTCCAGTAACTTATAATTCTGTGTCTGCATGTAATATTGAGCTGTCTTTATTTACACTTGAGAGGTCATCAGCTGGTGCTCGGTATTATTGAGTTTAAGTCAAAACAAAAAAAAAACAAAACAAAAGAAAAAGAAAAACAAGTAAGATATATAAAAACAAAGAAACATTAAAACTTATCCTCTCCTGATATTACATGTTTGGCATTCTCATTTGAATAATCAGAGCACATGTTAGGTCCTGTGGATCTCTTGTTTATCAGTTGATCTGGACTTTCTGGCCTTTTACCTACTCATACTTTGGCATACTTTGCTGTTTCTGACTCTCTCTCAACCTACCTACTCATATTTTAGTTGTTTGTCAAAAGAGAGAAAACAAACAATAAACAAAACTAAAGAAGAATGTGATTGATGGCACATTTTAAAACAAATATGTTTTT
>KV751322.1:11450539-11464953 GCA_001698575.1 Mola mola | reverse complement strand
AATCATGGGTCAAACTAAATATAGCAGACATTAGTCTACATGATAAAATGCTTTAGTGTCAGTTTTACCCCTCTCAAACCTGACTAACATGGGTTCACGATGGAGAGAACTTATCTTTGCTCATCTACAAAGTCTGTCTGTATATTTAGGGTCAGACATAGACTGTCCACCCATTAACTGTTATATATGAGTCAAACAATGGGAGAAGACCTGTTTGGGGTTTCCTGACACCACATCATAAAGTCTGAGTGAAGGGATCCTTTTTTAAAAGAGCATCAGAGCTGGCTCACTGCGGTCAGACTTTAAAAGCTAATGCTGTCCATAACCATGATGTCATTACCATGGGGCCACTACTAAAGCTAATGAGTCAGAAACAGGAGTCTCATAGCGTAGTCTGTATGTACAAATCAGTCTGTTTATGTCAGTCCGTCCCCCTCTCTCCCTGTGTTTAACACAATACCCTGACACGCTAACACAAACTGGAACCCTTGTAGATCCTCTGTTCATGTCTAAAGATCACGTCTAAAGTAGTGCTCTAGCTCAGCATATATGAGTTACCTCAGTGAAACAAAAGAGATGCTTTGTTCCATCGCCAGGCAAAATCCTCCCTCAGCAATTACCGCTCACCTTCAAAAGACCTCGCCAAGGAAAAGAGCAACATTCGTTCCTTAAAGGCAGGCAGTGAAGCATGAAGACACAGGCGCTCCAAAGGCAAAGCCCCATCGCTCCTCTTTTTCAACTGACTATACTGTAAGCATTCAACACAGTGTCACGATTGTGCACCTCTGTGGCTCTCTGGTGTTTTGTCCATGCGGACCATATGTTGCTGTATATATTGATACAAAAATCTGTATGTGGCTATGAGTGTTTAGTGATTTTGAAAAAGCTAAGAGGTAAAGAATGGTTTGACATAAAAACAGAGAGACAGAAGTTTTGTCATAGACCAATATAGTAAACAAAATCTAATCTTCAGTGAATTAATACTGAGGAACTTGTACTTGTGTATGCAATTTTTACACATTGTGCATATTGTACAGGGTTGTCTGGTAGTAAAAACATTACAAGTAAAAACAACATATATGTATTACATATATCTGTACATATATATTTCCTTGACACTAAACTGCAATAAACAATGGATACAGTTCACATGTGTGTACCCTACATGCACAAATATGTAGGTATATGAAAATTATGCACACTCTGCTCTAAACTCACATCACTATCATCACTCAAGAGAGAGTAAGTTGTCCGTCAAAGCAGGGTCAAATATTTGCCTTGGCCTGTCCGGCTGTTTCAAAACAAATCTTCTAGCCTATGACAGAGATCTTTGAAATCAAATCCAGTTGATCTCCCCTCTAAACTACATTTTATGACTCAGTGAAGACAGAGACGCCATCGCTCACATCACTGTAGTCCTGACTCAACTTGCTTTCATTTCCTGTTTAAGAGGAATTCAGCATGATCGCATTATGAGGCACTAAAACACTATCAAAAACAGGTTGTAATAAAAGATGGAGATGCCTTTTTACTGCAAAACTGCATGCATCTTAAATTCTGTCCACATGATGTATGTTTGGAACTGCTGTCCTGTCCTGTCTCTCAATGCGCAAACGCTGTCTCCACAGTTGTTTACATCAGGGCCAATGGGAGGCTTCTAGACGCAGAGGCTCTGACAGTCTATCAGTGAAAGAGGGTAGTTAATATGGGCACACAACCCTCGTCCTGACCTTGATACGGCACCATCCATCATCCAGGCTTAGAGAAGGGATGAGGTTGAGAGGTGTACCCAGTACCCGGAGGACACTTAACCCATGTTCGACTCTCTCTGTGTCCTAGCCAGTACACAGTCTCTGTCCTGACTTTGCTGAGAGGCACTAGGGGGGATTACTATCATATAATAACAAAAATATACACACAATGCAAAATAATAATAATACCTAAATTGCAATTTCAGGTCCTCTCTACCAGTAATATCAATTATTACTGATTTACATCCATATATATTGTAACAAATATTATTTTTTAATACGTTTTGTTAAACAAAATAAAATAATTCTAACAATTAGACACTGACATAATGCCTTAAATTTAATATTTCTATCCCAATAAAATCACAGCTGCACACTGGAAATCCCTAATTTCACGACGTTTTGGCACACATTTGGCAAGCCCTTTGAGTTTTTAGTTAAGCCCATGGAGAGGTTCATGACCTATACTGCAGCCCACCACCAAGGGGCAATTTTTTGGCTTCACTTTTGGGAACTCTCATCCATCTTCATACGCAGTCATTGACAGAATACTGTTACACTTAAACATGAATTGCTTTTAACACCACCTGATGAAGGCATTATTACAAACTTGTTAGCAAAGACTTGCCAATTCAGAGCTCCAGCAGGTACTGAGTAGGATTATCATAATCATTAATTATGAGTCATACTTTTTAATGTGATAGTCTCAAGTACAAAGTCCCAGCTCGTTATCTTCTATTTTTAGTTTTACCAACTCCTGGGGGATATCTGGCTTGGTACCTGCCAAATGCTAAGCCATATTAAGCTGCTAGTAGATGCCTGTCTCTGGCGTCTGGCAGGTTTTGTAAACTTGTCTTTCTAAGCTTTTACATAGAAAACAGCTGACTGCTGTGTCTGCAAACAACACTGACATGAATGATTTTAAGAGATTTTAACTGGAAAAGTAAAGATTTGAAATGAAAACTAAAATGATGACCTGAGAGAACTAAAAAAGGTCTCTTGAACTGAGGGGAACTGCAGAGCTGATGATGAATCTCTGTGGGCTCATCACTTTATACAACGTCCTTTGTCTATGTAGCAATTTGATCTCTTATTTAAACAAAATTATTTATAATAGCAACTTTAAAAAAGAATCTTGTAACTTTAACATATAAACACACATAAAAAAAAAACGTACACATGCATATATGCATACACATTCATCTGAACGCACCCCACCACCACCTCCCTTTTTGTGTTTTTGGGTAGCAATCATTTGCAGCCTTATTACCCAGAGTCGTCTGCGGCAGCCCAACTGGCACTCCACTGCACAGTGTTCTGTTAGTCACATCAGTACCCAGTGCACGCTCAGCCCAGCTCAGATCATCAGGAATTTCAGCGATGGAAAACCTGCTCCGAATTCAGAAAAAGCATGCGCAAACATCTAATTGTGATGGAGTTTTCCACCCCGGTTTGACTGCTTCTTTTTTTCCCGCTTAGTCCCTGGATGAAAAGCTGTTTCATCTCGCCATTGTAATTAACCAAAGAAATCAAATCTGCAATACTTAAGAATCACAAAGGCTGAGCTCAGGTATATTTCACTCACCATGCAAAATAGTAAATATTACAATAGAGTTTATATTCACACGTTATATTTATATTTATATATTTACATTATATTTGTGTTTTTAGTGGCATCACTGCACATGAGTTATAAAAATAAAGTGATATCATCCGTATGACTTCTGAACATCTGTAGAGGAGGAATGCCAGAGGCCTCTTTAGTAATACACCATTAAACAGCTGCCTAATCGCTGCATAAATCAGTCTGTAAAATAGTCTAGTAAATACATGGTTGGGGATGCTTTTACCTCTTTGCAGTTATTAAGGTGAACTGAAAGTATCTGTACATTCTCCAACTTAAGAGTTGCATCCTATATGGCCTGATTGCAAACAAATGTGATTGTATGAGAACAACAAACACAGCACACCGTCACCTTTGTAATTCGCCTTTCGAGTTATATTAGTTGACGGGCTACTTTGCAAACGGGCATTGAGGCTTTGAGTCAACTAGCGGCAGGACATAGGAGACAGAGCAGGGCCCACATTTTCACGACGGCTTAACTTTAGACAGCTGTTAATTCAACAAGACATAGAATGTTACTAAAATGCTTATTAAGATGTTTTCATTTCTTGCTTTCCTGTTGCATCAGTCTTTTTTTTCTTTACTTGAGTGCCCAAATTTATTTCGCAGCCGAGATGATCTGGAGGCCTCAGTGTTTTCATGTTGATTCCTGTTAGATAAACTGTGATACCACTTTGTAAGTTACTTCTGTTTACATGCTGTTTGTCATGAGTCACAAAATGCAGAAACAGATCAGGTTAAACAAAGTCTTTATTTACAGAAAACAAAGTGCAACAGAAACAGTCAGTGAAGATACCGGTAACAATACGCAAAGTAAAACCAAAAGAGGAAACGGAAACTGAGCTTGACGTTCTTAAAAAAAAAAAAAAAAAAGACAAAAGTAAGAAGAAGGAAAAGGAGAGAACAGAAAGCGAGGCAGAACAAACGAGCCTGAATCAAAAATCACAAGAAGAACCAAGTGCGAGGCAGAGGCGAGGCTAACTGAGGCACACCGCATAACCTGAACGAAAACAGAGAAAAGACACAATCAAAAACACGAACAAAAACCGGTCACAAGAGACTTGGAAATAGCAGGAACTAACGTCAGAGATCACCGAATAGGCAGGATACTCTGGCACTGAAGAGAAGTCCAAGGAGGGTATGTATAGTTGGTTGATGGCCAGTAGATGCACGGCAGGTGTGCCTCGTCAGTCATGGGAGGAGGAGAGCAGAAACGCCCTCTGGGAAAAAACACAGGGAGGAGGGGCAGGGGAAGCAGGAGCACAGAGAGCAACAGGAAAGGCAAAACAAAACGGCAAGCAAAAACATAAACAATGACACTGTTCACGTTATGCCTGGAGGCAAGTTGTTTGCTGAGACCATACTGGGAGTGCCACTGTGCTTATGAAAGTAATTTCTAGCAAGTTTTTTTTTTTTTTTTTGTAAACTAGTCCTAGAATGGAGATTTGTAATATTTTCCACCATTAACAAAACTCCTGGTTTGGACATCCTCTTCATCAGGAGAGAGGGGAGCAGAAAAAAGCAAATGTTGTTTGGAGCAGGCTGTTTCAACACACAGGAAAAACGTGGACACTGACTTTTTTCTTTTCTCCTTTGAGTTGTGTGCGTCCATCTAAACACTATATACCTGTATGTGTGGCAAGACCGTAACACAGCTATTAATGGTGTTTATTTAAAAAGAATGAGAGCATTTCAAGCAGGGGTTCATCACAACCCCGGGGCAAGCTAGTATAGATAGTGCGGTTTTACATGTAGCTTAAAAACACCACCCGTTTACTGTAATAATGAACATGTGCTGTAAGTATTTAGGCTGAACCTCAAAAATAAAATGCAGGTTTCCACAACTGCCATCATGGCTACTTAATGTATCCTCAGTCCTGACACCAACAATTACTCATCTGCAACAAAAACCCAGCATGACAAGGTGTACTATTGTAGGTGCTAAATTATTTACTGAGCCAAAAGCTTTTGTAAACTTCAGTGCTAATTAATCTCAAGAACCTCCTTTGTGTGAAAGCTTAATCGCTCGCTAATTAGCGTCCTTGCTAACACAAGCTCTCAGTGGAAATATATAATTACATATCCCATCGACAGGCTCAGTAAGCTAAGGCTGTTTGCCAAAATGCCAGAGCAGTTGTTGCAAAGCCGTCAAGTCAACCGTTTGTTTGTTTCTGTGTGTGTGTGTGTGTGCGTGTGAATCCTATTGTGCATGTGTTGTGTGCTGATTCCCATGTGACAGAAGAAAGAGAGAGAGTGATGCACAGGAGAGAAGCAGGGGAAAATAAGGAGAGTTGGGTGCATCATGATAACTTCAGAGTGATTGCATGGTTACCTGGTCTGCAGTAAACATGTTGGCTTGTCTGTAAGTGACAGTGCTGAGACTCCATGGTCCATTAATGGAGGAGCTCAGACAGATGGCTCAGTGCTGCTAACCTGAGAGGAGGACCTGGTGGGTGGTCTGTGAGACAGAAAGAGAGAAAAGCGAAAGAGGAAGGCCAGCAACAGGAGTGATGTTATCAAACTGATGTGCGCTATTTTTATGACCAGCGGTTGAATGTAACTATATATTAATGACTTATGCTAGTATAATTTTGAATTGCTTGAGTATTTCTATTTTATTGTTATGTTTTCAGGTAGATATAGCTGCAGTTTGTTACTTTTCAAAAAAAGATATCTTTTTTAAATAAGATAACATATGATCTTTTAAAGCACATTGCATTTCAAAAACTTTAAAACCAGTTGTTTCACTATTTTTCCTGCATGATCCTGTATCTACTTTGGACCACTTACATTTCAGATGTCAAGAAGCACCACTTCTTACTATCATTTAGATAACTGTTCAACACTGAAATAAGATTAAACTATCTAAACATTTCCCAGAAAATCTTATCAAGCAGATTTTTTCTCTCTCTGATAAATCTTGTGCACCTTTGGAGGAGGGTTGACCTCTGTGTTGTAAACCGTGGGCTTTATGTTAGTCGTGACATGGCTCCCCCCTTGGCTAGCTAAGCCGTAAATTGTTTGCTGCTTGTTAACATGCAAAAATATTGACAATGTGATAATATGATACAAACAGTATCAAAACACTAAGAGGGTGTTCGTGTCAGCAGATGCAGCAATTTGCAATTAAGTATATGCCCTGTAGTGAACAGATGGTACTAGAGGGAGACAGAGCAGTGCTTGATTTACTTTTGAAGAGGAAATTTGGTGGGAAATCTTGAATGAGATTTGGAAAAATGTGGATGAGTTGTCTCTATTGTCTCATCCCTTTTCTCTGGATCAGATCATTTCTTCTTCTGACCGCATTTTCACTTTTCAGTGATGGGGCATAACATATTTGGGCTGAGTTTTGATTGTCACCACAGGCCCTTGAATTACACGAGGCCTGTCATTGGGAAAGAGGTTAACATCCACAGCCTTCAGCTAGCCTGTTCATCCAGCCAGTTAGGAAACCTGCTAATCAGTTGATCCATCAGTCAGGCAGTCAGACAGACAGCCACTCAACCAGCTGGCTAAAGTATCGCCTAGTCAGTAAGACAGGGTGCACGCCATTAACTATACCTTTTTTGCTTTCCTTGAGGGAATGAACAGAAGGGGAGGTGATGTATGACCAGAGTGTGACCTCCATGTTGTACAACTGAGGCCATCGGCCCAATGTTCTCACCACGAGCATCCTGCAGGGGACAGGAGGCTAAAAGAGGAAAGGGAAAGGAGAACCCTCGTATGTTATGTTATGAACAAATGTCAACTCATCACAGTGTCTTCTCCTCTATCTGCTCTGTGTCTCATTTCACTGTGAGAGTCATTTCACCTCACGTTTAGTTAAAAATTATGACAGATCACTCAAGCCACGCACAAATGAATTTTATATGAATCACTATATGACCTGAACCCTCCAGGAGGACAAATACAAGCAAATTACTTTTTTTTTTTTTTTTTTACATATCGTGACCTGTTAATCTTTACATCCTCATTTTCTCTCTTTCTCTGTCCATCCCCATCTCTTCCTGATTCTTCATCGCCTCCTCCACCATCCTCTGGAACACATGGTTATCGCCTGCTAGTGGTTGTCATGGTGATCGACCCCGAGGGACTCATCCCAAAACCAAAAGTTCTGCTCATCTGAAATAGAACCTCCGCCTTCTCTCCTGGGGGAAGGGGCTTTCATTTGGCACATGGAGAAGAGAAGGAGATGGAGGGAGAGAGAGAGAGAGAGAGAGAGAGAGAGAGAGAGAGAGAGAGAGAGAGACGGGGGGTTTCAGGATGAAGGAGAGGAGAGGAAAGACAGAGAAAGAGAGAGAGAGAGAGAGAGAGAGAGAGAGAGAGAATCAGACAGTGTGCATCCATTCCAACTGGGTCATATCACAGGAGCATTGCGTAAGCGTAAACACTGCTGCCCCTGTGCTATGCCCTTAGCCAGCACACACACACACACACACACAAACTCCAGAGCTTACTACTGTCTGGGTATCAATCATTTTGACAGTCTGTCTTGTTTGACAGACCCTGCATGGCACAAAGATGCGGTCAGTCTCTTTTCCTGTTGTGGTTCTTCTTTCCCTCAGTGCTTCTGAAAAAAAAAGTACCCAGTGACAGTGGAGTGAACCCTTCATCTCTGTTTGCTGCCAGACTGGACAGCAGCGTGACGTAGCACTTCTTCCTTGCTGCATATCGAAACACACGCTCACACTGTGTCATCATCACCTCTAGTGCAACATTGTTCTGATCATCTGCATTTTGCGTTACTTGTTACGGAAGCCTTCAGGGCATTGCAGCCGTTGCCACTCCAACAAGTCATCTTCTTCTTTTCAGAGGTTGTCATCATCCTTCCACACATTTTGAAGTATCACTGGACATTGTTAGTGGAGAGCAGTTGCAAAGAAGAAGTGCCATCCGCACATACAATATGTTAAAGACAGCCTCTAACGCATCCACATCTTCCCACAATGCACCAACTCCATGCATACTGGGTGTGTTGTTTACAGGCCCTCAGCAGAGCTTGTCTGTTCCCAACGTGCGCTGCTCTATGCGTTTAGCTATCTTAACACCTTTTAAATAAACATCAATGCATATGCAGCTCATGTTTGGGAGAGTTATTTGCGCAGTGTGCTGTGTGTGCGTCGGTAGAGGGTGGGATTGTCTATGAAAGGAACAGCCAAAGCCAGTTGTTTAAAACCCTTGTTGGACGGTTTCAAATCCCCCCTTGCACTGAAGAGAGATTGTGGAGTGAGAGAGTGCAGGTGTGTGTGTGTGTGTGTGTGTACGTCAGTCTCAACGCATGTGAGGAGAACCTTTCCGATCAGGGACAGGATGGGAGAGACACTGGCTGACAGACAGCCTGCAGACTGACAGACAAACCGCAGGAAGAGACAGGGAAGAGGAGAGAGAGGCCCGGAGGTGGAGCTATTCTGGAGGGGGCGTGGTCACCCTGCTGTCACTCACTGGCGGCTGTCACGCGGAGCGGGCGGTCCCGGACAGCGGGACATCCAATGGGAGACGACGCTGCTTGTGTCGCCATGGTGACGGGGCTGTGCCCAGGGAGGTTGTGATGGGTTGACAGGTGCGTGACAATCGGAGCTCTCTGCAAGCATGTACGCCAAAGGCAACAAGAGTAGCAACGTGCCGTCCGACAGCCAAGCCAGAGAAAAGTAAGTGTTACGTCCGGGGGAGGAAAGCGCGGCTGTGGGGGAAGTTTGTGGGCGGCCGGGGGCAGTCACCCGCGGAGCTGCGGCTGTCTGCTCAGCGCGCACTGCAAGCCTCGGAAAGTTGACTGCTTCATTTATTTGAGGAAAGAAATACACCGCCGGCGCGTTTTCACTCGAATTAGACAGCGTGGAGGTCGGAATTTGAGGCGCACTCTCTGCTCCAGCTTCGGGTTAAAGATGTTTCCATTCTCACGATGTAGTGTCCTGACATTTCTGCGCTTCGCGTCTGTTCCGTTGCGGTTCTGGCCAGTTTCGTTTTCAACGCCGACTCCGCAGGCGGATTTGACGCGTGATTTTGAGTGTGTTTCAACAAAGACTGAGTGAAAGTGTGGCGGTAGACTTTTCCCCGATGTCTGTGGGCAGCAAAGTCCGCGCATTTGACTGCTCGCTTCTCGCCGTCAGTGCCACGCTTGTCGGGTCCACTAGATGTGAATTGTGCCAGCACACAGTCCTCTTGTCTCCACATTGGTTGTCTTGTCATGGCTGTGCTGTGGATGTTGGTCATTTGACAGGGCTCACTGATACAACAGAGTTTGACTCCAGGACGGAACTAATCAGGCTTATTCCTCTTCAGAAAGGAGCGTTTACTTAGTAGAGTTAAGTCTGTGTAGAGTCTCTAATTCAGGCTCTTTTACATCACCGGAAGACGAAACATAAATCTGAATTTGCCACACCATCTCTTTGTTTTCAGCTCTAACAGCTGATCATTTCTGCTGTAATGCATGAGAATTATGAATGAGGTGTCCCAGAACCGGCAGATCCAGATTCATCCAGCCCCGGCAGCTCGGTACTTTTTGGAGGCTGAAGGTCAGCTGAGCAGTGAGCGGGGATCATAGATGAGCAGCCACAGGAAAGTGTAGTATTGCTGATGTGCTTTTTGTCTGAGAAGAGACGAAACAGGTGCATCTGGTCTTCCTCTCTGGTTAGGACCTGATATAAAAGATTCCGAGGTGGGAAGATTCCGATACTTTGACATAACTTCACAGAGAAAGTATGTTCAGTTGCTGAGACCTTCAAGGTTATTTTTTCCAACGTGTCCAAAAGAGACTGGAGTATTTCGACTCCCAGCTTCGGCTCTTTTTTTTTATTATCTCTTTTAAATCCAGTTCTGTTGTGTTTGTCAACAGTGTGATTTGGTGTTCAGCTCCATCCCTTGAGCCCCATATTTGTTTGTTTTTTTTATCCCCAATCGATATGAAAAGGGAAGCTGTGATCAGTGTGGCTGTATGGGAGGCTTACAGTATTACATTCAGTGACAGAGGCTGAGATGGAAAGCTTCTTCCTGCTCCAAAAATACTGCCTGGACTTATGTAAGTGAGTGTGTTATATGCTCTTCTAAACACAGCAGATACTTAGTCTCTGTAAATGTTCATCAGACGATTGTATTGCAGCTCAGCTAGCATCGTAGGACATGCCCTCCTGACATGGTCATCTGTTGTCTTTTAAGGAAGAATCTACCTAAATCTAGCTTTTAGTTTTGTTGCCATTTAAAAAAGATCCTTCCTGCCGGCTCTGAATGTTTCACATTTGCGTCTTACTCTCTGGCATGAGATTTAATTTAACCCTCTGCATTCTCGCAGATCTTTTTTTTTTTTTTTTTTTTAATGTGTTTACATTCCAAGGCTATAGTGTAGTTCCACTGGGTGTTAATGCCAGGGCTGTGACAAAAGGAAAGGACTTGGTGTCAGGAAAACACTGGATGAAAACGTGAATATCAGGCAAGACAAAGTTCCATTTGTCTCTTAACAAGCAGCCTTGTTTATCAGTGGTGTGCATCGGAGAAGTAGAGCGGGCCGAGCCTTCGGTTGTTTCTCATTTCTGGAGCGCAGCAGGAGATCAGAGAGTGGGAGAGAGACAGAGGGCAACAACAGACTGAGGGGAAGGAGAGCGGGACTGAGGGAATTTACTGGATCATTAGTTTACAGTGTTGTAGTATTGACCTCAGGATGGACCCCTGCAGTCATAGGGCTCTGGCGTCTCGCCCATGTAGATGTAGAGGAATTCTAAATGCAACTGACCTCTGTGTACTGTAACTCTGTTCAGGTGTGTGTGCAATCAGCATTCGATCTGTGGTGTGTCTTCGATGTAAATGCTTTCTGGGAGCTTGGTATGCCAGGTAAATGGATCACAGATTTCCACATGTTTAGCCAGTGCACTTCACAAACCTAAAAGTCTTGCTTTGCAAGAATAACAAGTTTTGGTTTTTTTCAAGGTTCTACTTTAAATGCTGCATTAAGTTGTACATTTACAGTATGCAAATCAGCCCAAGATTACTCCAAACAAATAATGAAGCAGTATCTCATCATCAGTACCGATAAGATATAGATAACTGTTTTGTTTTTAAAAAGTAGTTCATAGCAGATAGTTAATGCAGACCTGAGGATAGTAATCTAGGATTCTCAGTTAATGAAAGCACTTTGACTTTGTATCATCGACTCTATTGGATTATGGCCTCATTGCCAATAATATAAACTTTCGCCTTATCAGGCCAAAAATGTATTAGTGCAACGTATTCTGTGCCCTCCTAATTGTTTTTCAAGTTAACCTATGTGCTGACAACATAAAGCTATTGTTTTGAGGTATTCTGCTGAAAATTGTACATACTGTATATTAATCTGCAACATTGTTATGAAAATATTGTTTTTCATTTTTTTTTCCTTCATCAGAGGATTCTGGTTGAAGTAGAACCCTGGTTTTACTTCTACACAAACTACACAACTGATGTTTTGCGTAGAATCTTCCTTGGATTGTTGATAGATAATAAACATTATTCCAGATTGTAGTAATGAGAAGCAGATGATGAAACGGATTCAGTTGTGGTTCATTGGTGCAACTTGTGGAAACTGTAACAAACTGACCCATCAGTGGTTTTGAATAGGAATAGGTACTGGGTAGCATGGCCTTAAATAATAAGTACAAATAAAAATAATTCCTTTACACCATGATCATGATAGCCAATATATATCACGATATTTCTCTTCTACTTTGATACTGATAGTGCAATAATGATAATAATAAGGATGACTATTGGTAAAATGACAAAGTATAAACACAAGATTTTTGATAAACAATCATCAGTAATGTGAATTTAAGAACTGAAGTGGGCAAAGGCAAATATTCAAACAGACTCTGATATGTTCAGAAAATTACATAGTTAACTTTAATGCAGCCTTTAAAACAAGGAAAAGACAGAACTTAAGTCTTACAGTATCGATATATAACAATATCCAAAAATCTCACACGATATATTATCGTATCATGATAGATATTCAGTATATTGTATGTACTTTCTATGTCTAAATGGGACCTTTTCCTTGTAATAAAGTTTCATTTGCTGCGGACGCAAGGTGTATAGATTATAACGATGAATAGAGTACTCTCCAAATAAGGTATTCACGTCGCTTGTTGTTAGTGAACTAATGCATATTTTATCATTTGAATGATCATGTTAGGTTTAAGATATAGATAAAGACATGCGAATGGCTCAACAGTGTTTTGTGTTTAATATGTTATGCTATATCATAGTGTTAATAAATAAAATCCTGAAGTCCATATTTTATGAATATATCCATAACTCGTGATTCCTTATTCTTTTACTCTGTGTGTGCGTGTTGGTGTGAGAAGCAATTGGTAGCATTCTGTATAACCCTGTACCAGTGGTGAACACTTCTTATCTTATCTTGTCTTTCGCTCTGGCTGTACCTGTGTAATGGTCTGCGCTTGATTTTGATTCGGAGTGACAGTACACGAACACTGACTGTGCACTGCAGTTGTTCAACGAGTGTACGTTTCAGTCACTGGCAGTGAGAGGACACATTCCACATAGTTCTGGGATTGTGGTTCAGAGTCAGAGTTACATTAGAGCAAGATAATACACATTCCTTGTTTTCATTTTTTTTCTCTCTGTGTCTAATGAATCTCGGAAAAAAACACTCCTTAATGCGTGCAAGTCTTCTCCATTTTCTCTTGGTCTTCACACACCCAGGACATGTCTGCATCTGTGGACATCTGTGGACACTCTGTGTCCCTAGAGACTTAAAAACAGCGTCTTACTAGTTTTTCACTTTTCAGATTATTAAACTGAAACTTCTAAATCACAGTTGTCGAAAAGAAAACTATCTTAAGTTCCATTGTTCAGTTTGCTACCACCCATACATCTGGTGCAGACTAATGCATTTCTAGTGCTGAAAGGATCGTCATCATTCTGCACACACGTACACACTCTCATCTTCTAAACTGAGACACCTCAGAATCGTGCCAGGCGGCTGCCAGTGCAGCACTGCGCAGAATGAGGCAAAGCAGTGCATGCTGGGAGTGTTTATCCGACAGAAGCAATTCAAGCTGCCACTCTGACAGACACCTTACAGAAGAACTATAATAAAAAATCGAGCGGTGTCTCTCTCATACAAAACACTATGCTCACAATGCGTTGCGTTGGCTGTGCAGGTAATCTGGTTTTGTGCCAGCTGCCACTTGATGGACGTCAGTGATGAACATTCTGTTTGCCACTTCATACCGTCCTTGAGAAAGTTGCACAGAGATTAAAGAGTGAATAAAGATAAGAGTAGAGAAATGGTGCATCGGTCATTAATGGCCAAAAACAGTTCATTCAGCATTAAATGAGTGGTTGAGGTTGTGAAAATTTAAAAAAAAAAAAAGGCACTGAATGAAAGAAATCTCAGAAGGGGAACGAGAGGTTTTGTCCGTGGGTCAGACTCTTGCTCTGTGGATCACCTACACTGGTTAGTGGCCACACCTGGTACCGTTGGCTTTACTCCAGTGACTGAGTAAAACTGGCCCGGTGAGACCCCTCTCACCCCACACAAAACAGCCACATGGTGTGGCCTACTCGTCCCTGTTGACAGGGAACAATGTAAGAGTCCGTGTTAATCTGTGTCTATTTCTACTCAAGACTTTGGTCAATAGACAGCATGTTTGAGTAAATAAGCCCATCTGAGCTGTCTGCTTACAGCACTTTCCCCACATTTCATCCCTCGAAATCAACCTCCATCTGTTTGTCACGCTGCCCATGTGAACATCCATTGATCATTACACAGCTAATAGCCTCTCCAGCTCTCAAAGGATGCTTGTGAACAACAGCAAGAGACCAGAGAGCTGTCACCACTTCGCTGTTGTTGTCTTTTACCAACGCCGATGGTCGGTGAAAGATGTCAATTTAAAGCCATTTATTCCCCACACTCCTATCAGATTAGAGTCAATCAGGGATTACAAGAAAAACCAGAGAAGAAACGCAGCTCTGATACGGTTTCTTTTTTTTCTAGGGTGTATAGAGCTGTTTTCAAATGAAAGTGATGATGACAGTTTGACAGGATC
>KV751322.1:11435164-11450455 GCA_001698575.1 Mola mola | reverse complement strand
ATCTTCTGGCATCCCACTAAGTCGCTGTCTTATGCCTGCTGCCGGAGATGTAACTTGCCACAGAACTTCTATCAAAGCAGCAGCCTCTTACTGAGCTCTGTGAGGCTGCCTGTGATCGACGAAGGCAGAAAAAGGGGTGACGTGTCAATCAAGAGAGAGGACCCCACAGAAGGCACCCTCACAGGATGCCTTTGAGGTCCATTGGGATAAGATAGCAGGTGAAAGAGAGGAGAGGGCACGGCATCCTCAGAGGCTTTTATCACTGAAAGAGAGAGTCTATCCCCCGGTGCTGGTCCCTCATGATTCATGGGTGTCCTTAAACGCCTCTGTTTTAATTACATACACGTCATATCTTTGTCTAATCTTCCTCTTTACGCTTGTGTATGAGGTGTTTGCTTTGGGATTGAATTCCCGACATAAATGAAGTGGAGGGTTTAAATCAGTGCACTGTGGATGAGTACGGGACATGCTTGGTACATGTTGTCAATGACAGCACTGGTGGATTTGTCAGGAACTTCTTTTTTTTGCTGCTACAGATGACATCAGCTTGACTCCAAACCGCAGCACGGTAGGTAGGGACACTCCCTACAGCACTTCCTGTAACCTGAGAGCTGCAGCCAAAAGTAAAAGCTGTCAGCGGAAGCACCACTTACTGCCCATAGGCTCAGTCGGGAAACACTGCTTATATTTCCTTCATTTTGCCATCAAGCGTTTCAGATTAACCTTTCCAGGTGCTACTGCGGTTTAGTCATCTTCTTCTTAATCAGCCGAAACGTGTCCTCCGTGTCTCACCTTTACTGTGCGACAGCTGCTCATGTGCAAATGCGGATGCTGCTGAGCTACGCCTGCCTGCCGTGCATAGTGGAGGTTGGTTGGAGGCCTCTCTGCTGATATCCCTCATCATTGATATGTAAGCTGCATCTCACAGGCACTAGCGCAAGGTTAAGCAGGCGTGACAGCCAGGTTTAGGAGCTGCTTCAGACTTTGTCTTTTCTCTCTCTCGTTATTTTATTTCATTTATTTTACCCACATAGACATACGCATATGTATGTACAGTGTGTATACAGTATATATAAAGCATTCATCGTTACTGCGCTGTGCCCTCTGTCTGTATAATACTCAGTGTCTTTGCCTCAGTTGTCTGTTTTGTGAATTCAGACCACAGTTACTCACTTTAGTTCTCCATAAATGTACAATCCTCACATGATCACATACAGGCCGTCTTTCCGCTGATCCCTCTGAAGTCCTCCATGACATTTTCTCCCCTTTATATACGAGGCAGTAGTATGTCCCCCAGCTTATGGATTTAAACCCTCACACTGAGTTCTTCAAGCCCTTTTTTAAGATCCACTAAATGCCAGGGAGGATAAATGAGTAATGCAAGGTGCCGAGTAGGGAAAAAGTGAGACTGTTTATCAGTGTTGGAAGCGAAATCCCTGGGAACATGTACAATATCGTGCATATCTCAGTGAATACATTTTACTGCTCATTTATTTATATTTCCTCTGGAGCCTCTGTGCAAGCCATATACTGTAGCTTCACATTCTCCCCTAAATTGCTCCAGACTGCCTTCATCTGTGTCTTTTTTTTTTTTAAACCTCATTCCAAAGCTTTGTTGTTCAGAAGAATAAAGGCCAATTAGATCCTGTAGAAAGGAGCTCTAATCCTGTAAGATTAGAGCAGTGCTGTCTTCCCTGGTTTTGTTGAAGTCGCCGCTGATTGTGGAATGTTTCATTGTGTGAGCAGAACAAAAACGGCGAGTCGTTGGAGAGATGTGTGTGATGCTGAAGGTCCTGTATCCTACTGAACAACAACAAAGAAGCGTCAATGAGAGGATAGCAGGAGGTTGTGTGTGTGTGTATACAATAATTTAGTCATGAGTCAAGAGGGGAAGACACACATTCAAAAAGTAAAAGATATGTTTATAGCAAAAGCACTTTGTATAATAATAATAATAATAATTGTATAATAGTTTATCCAACCGAACAGGAGTCATATATTATCCTCATTGTACTTAAATTACTATGATTAACAAACCTGCACTTTGTTATCAACACACTGCATTACAACTGCTCATTTATTTCCATATTTTATGGACCATCAACTGGGGAGGTTACTGACTTTTTGCCTGGGATGTGCTTTCAGCATAATTTTATATAGTCATGAGTCAGCTTGAAACTGCTGTGGAGGTCGACCAATACTGGGTTTTCAAAGCCAGACATAATAAGGATACGTTAGAGCAGGACAAAGCCGTTTAATTGGCAATATAATCCCCTCTACCCCAATGAACAAACTTTGCCTCTGTGAAAAATTAATAATCTTTGACTTTATTAGAGCCTGGATAACTGTTGAACCGAACATTAAACTCAAAGAAATAAACAGGCCTTCCTAATACGTGTATATAAAACTGGAACCTGACATCCAAACTCATAGTAATTAACGCAAAACTAATGGACTGATCAAATTACTACTATATTTAAATGTTTCGAGCTAGTTTTCCCTCAAACTCGGTTATAACAGTTGAGAAGTTGACAGGTGGAGGCTGTGCATCGAGAAAGGTTCAGTCACTTAGGGGAAGCTAATGCTACATGATAAAGCCAGTTAGCTTAATGTTAAGTTGTTGCCTAAAGTTGCCTCAGCCATAAATGGAAATTTGATTCCTATGGTGTTGGTAAATGGCATATGGATGTATCAGCAAAAAACGTGGCATTCGTGGATATCAGTGGCTGCTAATAATCTGTTGTGTCTAATTCATTTTGCATTGGCTGCATCCACTCTCCTACACATTGCCGTGGCTTTAATCTGATTAAAAATCACATTGTCGTCCTTGTCACCATGTCCGTAGGGTGTTTTTTTTGGACTGCGATACATGTCATGAGAGAAATAAATGATCAACGTCCACTGAGGATTTCTGCTTTCATTCTTCAATCCACCATTGACAGTCTCCTAAGAAAAGCTTAAGTCAGCTTAAGTCATTTTTCATATGGAGTATTTCTTTATTTCCTTGGCACAAAGGAGTATCAATATCACTATCTGTTATTGATCAAATTGTAACTTCAAATATCAGTATCAGCCCAGAATTTCTATACTGGTACTACATCTTTTCTTGCATTTATCAATCTAAGCTTGGAGGTAGGAAACTGTTCACAAACATTCACACAACAGTGTTGCACCATCAGGGGTCGTTTCGGCTTAAATGTCTTGGCCAAGGACACTTCGGCACTCTGTCTTGGGGGTTGGCACTCAAACCACCTGTCAGGGGCAGGGCTGTCAGGGTTAGGCTATTTTAAGTATTTTCTGACATTTTATGGACTTATAGTTGCGAGCTAGTTTTGTTTTATTCTTTAGCACCGAGTTATTATAATTCTAATATTTAGTATGCATACACTACATTGTCAACATGAGCAATTTTGGAGACAGAACTGGGGTATTTTTTTTTGTAACTTTGCAGTACTGCAGCTAGACTCATAATCCATCAAATACACCTCTTACTGTGACACATTAAAAAAAAAATAGACTTTAAAACAGCACAGTACTTAACCTTGTATAATCACTAAACGTTGTCATCACACTCCGAGTTCTCCCTGTAAACAGCAGTTTAATATTGTGGACTTTATGGCTGTGTTCCATTTAAGATTTACTGTAATAGCTTGTAGAGAAAGTTGAACAAGGAAAATACTCCTATAAAATTATTGGTGTTCTTTCAGCTGTGAAATTAAACAAACTCCCCACGAGAGGTGACTCAATCTAAACAAATCAAAGCCAATGAAATGGAACTCAAATTAAGAAAGTGATGGATTTGCCTCCCCCTTAATTTGATTGCTTTACGTTTTCTGCAAACAAATTCCACTCGTGAAAAAAAAAAAAAAATCCGTCCGTGTGAAATTTGTGTGAACACAACTGATCTTTGTAGAACGGGCACAGTGGGATTTTTTTTTGGGTGAATTAGTCTGTAAGTAAACAGTGAGCTACCCATCACGCTCTCTCACCATCACCCTCTCTGTTTCTCCGGCTCTCTGATAAGCTGGCATTTCCTGTTATCTCAGCCCTGGGCATTGTTGTCTGCGCCGTGAGACAGGAGCGTCTCTGCACTGCTGACAGAACAAGAACTGTTTCACTTTGTCTGATTGTGCCTGTATTAGGCTTCCTCTCTCTTCCATTGTCTGTTCAGGTCTTAATTGCAGCTGCGCTAATTTGCTGTTTTCAAGTTACGAGTCGGGGGTGGGGGTATATCCTGCCAGCGCAGCTTCCAGCCAGCATAGTTTGGTGCACATCTACTGATCTAACGGGCACTATTTTCACTGTTACATAAACCAAAGCGAATCAGTATTCTTATAACATCATCTGGGCGTCCACTATTTATTTTGTTACAGAATGACATGAATAGGAATTTAAATATCTTTAGCCTTTATGGTCAGCCAACACAGATTTTATGGCATCTCTTTCCAGTAACCACATGGGATGTTTTTGTTTATTTGTTGTTGGTTTTTTTTTTTGCTATTGTCTCATTTTTTTGATCAAAAAATAATCTGTATATTTCTCACTGGTGAAAAGGATCTAAAACACCGGTTGGTTGCATCTACCTCCTTCTTCTCTCAATAACAATTTTAATACAGCCTTTTTTACAATATCATTGAAACAAGCACTTGCAGAAACAAATGTTTTATATTAGCCAAGAAGGATAATAAGTGATATTCTAGTTCTAATTATTCAATGAGTTGTGTGTGAGCCGTTTGTGTTGTGTGAACTGTTTGTCATACTAAACATATCTGTTGATAACAAGGTCGGGCGGAGGTTTTTTGGAGCGCTGTCCTCCCCACACAGGGTGGAGGTTTGAAGCAACAGTTGGACCTGCAGTCAGAGTATATTGATAAGTTGGCTGTTATCAGGATCTGTTCACCATGTAGCATGTGTTACATGAGATTATTATTTTCATGGTACGTTATTCCGACACGGTTTAGTGAACCTTTGTTGCTCATTGTAGCTGTAGGACATTAAAGATGGTAAATTTTGAACCAAAAAATGAATTTCTGCCATTGAGCTCCGCAGGGTTTTTACCATTATTAAATGTGTGTAGAGAATAAATGGTCAAAATCAATGTAACCGAACATCTTGATAAAAATAAGCAAAAAGTGACACGTACCTTTTTATATTCATTTTACAAAACTGAAGTGAAATCTTAAAATCTCATTTTAGTATTTGTCTTTCAAGTGGTTTTATAGCTTCTAATGTCACTTTGCATTTGAGTGTCCCAGTGGTGCAGGAAGGATAGCAGAGGATACTGGGATAGTTAATGAAAGGTAAACACAAACCTAGACTGGGGTGAGCCAAAAAATGCATAAATGCATGCATTCCTCCCTGTCAGGATATGAACTTCATTCTTTTGACCCTTTTCTTTGAGTTTGAGTGCACTTATAGTACTATGTGTTTACCTTTCTACTGGCACATTCCAATCTTTGCAGGAGGAACATTTTCCTGAAAGCTTAGACTTTTCATGCCACATGCAGTTTGTGAATTATACAAAAAGCTGATTGCAGGGCATATAGGACATAAATGCTGCAGCTTGTCACCATGGTTTCCATTAACTTATGCAGCAGCTAACTTAACAGCTTATCTACTTGTCAGAATGCTTTTATTTGTGTATCTGGTCGACCTCGAGGCAGCCAGCTCCATTCAGCCTGACCATTGTCTGCCAGCACAGGATACACTGGTCTTTGCCAAGCTGGTGTTGGAGCACACAGTCCTGTTGCCAATGCTCCACTAGGGGCTTTACCACTGGTTGTGAAAGTGAGAGGGGATAAAGGCTATGACAGACATTTGCTCAGCAGAGACGAACAGGGAACCTGAGATAGAGCACAGTTTGAGTGTCTTTCTGTCCACGCAGGATTATGACAGGAGTTTTGTTAATCTTGAAATCTTGAAAGGCAAATTTTCAGTACTCCTCCAACTGTCGACTAATCGCCGACGCGGCAGCTGAAGTCTGCATGTTGGACAGGCAGCAGCAGTGAGGATATACTTTGTATGAATATCTCAATACAAGTGCTCTGCCATTGGCAGGAGCCATTAGTGAGACCCCAGAGAACGCTGTGCAGGGTTAATGGAGAATATAGATTCATCTTGTGACCATCAGCAAAAATACCAATTAGAAATGCATCAGCAAGCAGACAGTGATTTAGGCAAAGCTCACTGTTGGCAATGTGTTTATTTATTTATATGTCTTGTGGAGATATAAACATGATAAACATGATTTTAAATTGTTGTACTTGCAGTATAGCTGTATTATGCTACAATAATATTCTGTTTGATGAATAACAAAACAAACAAAAAAAACATTCAAAGTCAAATTAATGAAGAGTGAAGAGTGTCGAGTGAAGCGTCCACTGTGTGCAGCTAATGGCGCTTTCAAACTATTAATCCATTTGCACCCAACTGTCCAACTCTGCACAGAGTCACTAAAACTATACTTTTGCCTAATGAAAATGCATCAGAGGTGAGTTCACTGGAACCTGATTTTTCTACATGAAATGATATGACCGTGATCCCAGTCAAGGTGTTTGCATAAATATTGTTTTGAAAAAGTTCTTAACTGTATAGAGGTCCCCATGTTTTTTTTTTGTTTTTTTGTTTTTTTCCTCTCTGTTGTTTTGCTGTAGTCCAACATATAAGATGAATTATTCAGCACTGTAATGGGTCTATATTTGTCGTTGTTTATCTTGCCTTGGTGCCCCCGCCACCCTCATTGCTGCCCTCCCACCATCTCTCTCCCAGTTTTCACTTCCTCTGCCCATCTGTCGGCCAAGCATAGCCTGCTCACCCCAGGCAGGATGCTTCCACTTTAATGAATGAAATGTAGTAATTTAGCAAGGCCCTTAACAGAGAGTAACACCCCCCCCCTGCTAGGCTTGATTAATCAGGGAAAGTGTTTGGCGGTAACACACAGGGCTGGGGCAGCAGCTTGATAGCTGTGGTCTCTTTTATGGCGGGGTCCCTCTCTCTGTGCTCTCACCAGCCCGGGCGCCAAGCTGCCAACACTCTCCTCGACCACAGGCAGAGTCTGTTAGATGGTGGGCTTCTGGAGTGAGAAGGGATTGGCTCTGCTGTTGGCTGGGCATGATGATGAGGATAATGCTGTTGAAGACAGGTGTCTTTGATTTGAGTCACTGTTATGGCCTGCAGTGTAATATCAGGAGAGGACAGTGCTTTCAATAAAGGCATCTAAAGCTAGCCAGGTTTATCATACGATTACTTTAAAGAGGGAGGACAACATAGTTGAAACACTGGAATACAGTGACATTGTCCAGGAAATGTATTATATGTCTATGCTGAAAGCAGTAGATTGGCTTGTTGGCTTGTTTTATATTAGTTTTTTGCAACTATATAGTCAATCGATTCAATCATCCATCCATCCATCCATTTTCTACTGCTTATCTTATGCAAGTTTGCAGGGGGGGACTGGAGCCCATCCCAGCATCGAAAAAAGAGATACACACAGTTCACTTTTAGAACTGACATTTGGAGACATACAGCCATTCACAGTCACATTATCAATTAATTTAATGTCTGCTGATAAGTAATTGAAATATAGAAATGCCAAACTTGGTCATTTCTGAACAGCATCACCAGCAAGTGTTGTGTTTGTTGTGTTTCTTTCACAATTCTGTAACAAAATAAGAGGTTCCTTTACATATTTATATGTTGTAAGTAAATCACTGTCATTTTTTTTTTTTTTTAAATGAACGTACCTCCAAAAGCAATGGTTGGGCTATAAAGCATTAAAACTGTTTCGCCTCGATAATGACTGAATGAGGTGATGGCTCCGTTTTGCATGGGATAGCTGCTGTCCCTGCAGTTACTGCTGCTACTGTCTCTTGCATCAGTGATAAATGTGTCAAAAGTATTTAACATGATATGAAAATGTTTCAAAAACTGTTAAGCAATCAAGCTCCATTTGTAAAGAGGCACAGAAAGTTAATAATAACAAAAGGAGTTGATGCTGAAACCTCACAGTAATATTGTTAAGACAGGAAATAGACTGTACAGTAGCAAATCAACTTTTATATTTGACTTAGACTTAAAGCAGCTGTTATGAATTGCTTTGTAGTACCAAAGGAGAAACATTCTATCATAGCTTCTCCCTTCCATGTTTTACAGCTCCTTTATGCATAACTCACAGGTAGCTGAAAAACCAGACCCGTACCTGTCCAGCACTGAATGACAACCAGACAAAGTTAGCAGCCACATATTTTCTTGTAGGAGAAGGTGGAGAGCCAAATAGAGCTAAAAGTATTTTGATGCATCAGGTTAGAAACAATACTGAGTGCATGATAATTGGCCACATACGCAATTGCTTGCTAACAAGATTGCTTCATAACTTGTCAGTTTTTTGTTTATGGCTTGGTTGCACAGTAAGTGATTGCAGGTTTTCATTTCCACGGTTTCTGTAATTTGACTTTATTAAACAGTGGGTCTGTGATGATTACATAACAGCTACCTCAAAGGACAAGACATCTTTTTTTTTTTTGTCTACATTGCTCTTTAACTGCTACTGTGCTTGTGTGGGCAGAGATGATTTCCTGCTACTGACCATGTCCAAACCAGCCCTACTTACAGGGTGTAAGATGCCACTGTTGTTTTAACAGACAATACGTTCCACTTAAAAGAAAAAAAAAAGTTTCAAAAGAGTTTCACCAATAATAAATGGATTCTTTAAATACACACAGGGTTCTGTTGCCGATCTGTGGTCAGGCAAATTGGGTTGGTTTTTTTTGCATTTTATTCCTTCTCTCTTCATATACTTAACATTTAATTGGATTATGCTGGTCAAAAAATGTGTTAATAAACTATGCCAAAATATCCTAATAAATCTGGTAAATATGTCAATTAACATGCTGATTCAGATCAGAAAGAGAATCACTTTTCCATTTCATCTTTAACAAGGATGAAATAATCTGGAACTAATCTATAACAGGCAAATCCAATCACTGAAACCACCATCTGTTGTAAATTGATGCTCTGCCAGACTTTGATCGCCATGGCAATAAATTGATTAGCCGTGATCTACTAGTCGTTCCTAATGCTGATCTTGGAAAATTGGTGGTTGAGCTCCAAGGTACTGCTCGGAGAAGAGCTCAGTCCCCGTGCTCTCCTCTTTGCACAGACTTCATTAAGCTCGGCTCGCTCTGACTGTTCAAGCTCTTTGGCTGCTTTGTGCAGATGTACAGGAGCAGACAGGATGGGGGCCGCTTGCAAATATGAATTCAATTGAATGTGACTCATCGAAAGACAAAACCACTTGAATTTGAAGGAGAAAAGGGTCAGGTGTGGGTCCTAAGCGTTCCCCTCCTGCTCCACCCACTCCAATTGTTCCCACTCAGTCACCATAAACACACATGCATTTGTTCACAAACACACACACACACACACAGTTTAGCACACAGGAAAGGGAACCAAAGTGGGAGGCACCTGATCTCTTCAATCATCCCGGTCGCAGTAGGGATTCATGTGAAGTGGTTCTTATATACAATGCAAATTTCCAGTGTCAGCAAGCTTGAAATAATAAATGTGCTAAATTTTCTGGGATATGTCTAAGAGCAAGGGCAAACACCGAAAGATATTTCATTTTAAGGACTAAAGTGGAGTCAAAAGCAATTATAATTATAATTATAGTCCTAATGCAGAGATTGTGTAAAGTTAGTTTTTTAATGACAAGAGAGTCTTTGTAAAGCTTTGACTTCATTGTATGAAATTTAGAGGATTCTTAACATTGAACGGTATGCTGTACTTTAATCCTCAGACATTCGCCCGGTGTTCGGAGTCTGTCAGTCAGTCGATTTAGCTGGATGCTGTTTTATCAGCGGCAGGTTCAGCTGAACAAGTGGTTACTGAACAATGCGTGAGGGACACGAAGTTCGGTATATATTGAATGCTATCAAAGTGATTTCTTCTGCTGCGTTATCACTCTGGTAAATAAGTTGAGGGGGCACAGGGGGGAATAGTTTGAAATCTGTAACTTTGCCAGAATTGATGCATTTCAAACGATATTTGGAACAGTTTCGTTTTTCCTTTCATTCCATTTCCGCTCCAAAACTTACACCATTGATTCCCTCTAATGTTTCTCTTTCATTCATTCAGTCACCTTTCTTTTCTCTACCTTTGCAGTGTTCCTATCTTTCTTCAATCCTCAGGGCTAAAGGTCACATCTTAGAGCTCCCGCAAAACTTACATAGGTCAATACTTTCGGTCTGCCTCAAAAGACAGATCCTGACACACCGCATTCATTCATTCATTCATGCAGTCCATAAGGCTTGTCATCATTACTGTAAATGTATTGATGATCTCTCAGGATTAACAAACATCTCCGCGCGGATGCTGCAGTAGCCGAGGGTTCATAGTGGACGGTAACATATTTAGACAGGATGACAGGAAAATGAATGCAAACTGAACAGGTTTGCTCCTCAAAATGTTCAGAGATGTACAATGCCTGCCGAAAAAACATCGCACATCTTTTATTCATGTTCTGTGGTCAAGGTGTCAAGAGTTTTGTCATGGCTCTCACTTTCCCGTTAACCTTGTCCCTGTCAAATGTTCTGTCTCTATCTCTTTGGTTAAACATTACTCCCAGGCTACAGCGAGAGGAAGGGAGGGAATAAAAGGAGGGAACGATAGAGAGGAAGAGGTTCCACAGCTTCCTTTTATCCTTTCATCAATCAACAAATGTAGCCTTCATTGACCCCGGCCAAGAAGAGTGCAAGAAGAAAGCAGCCTTATCAGGACAGGCTGAGGATGAAAGTGAACAGGAAGAGAGATGGAAAAGTAGAAGGGGAGGTAGGGAGGCAGAGGGCCGGTGTGCTGAGCAGAAAGGTGTGCAGTCCATCATCTTCGGACAGGCAGACAGCCTGTCTGGGGAGTTCATTTTTACCTCGATATGAGAGGAGCCCGGTTCAGCTACGGCAGACTGGTAGCACCATTCTGTGGGGATTCTTAGACGGCTGCCATCCGAGTGTGGCCAACGTTCAAATCTGACGTCACACAAACACACAACAAGCTCCGGGTATAAGGTTGTGCTCATTTACACCTCATCTACTGGATGTTACAGTAGCACCGATAGACAAGCGTGAACATCGAACCATTTGTCTTGTCATATGGTTTTCTCTCACCAGAATTTTTAATATGCTCTCTTTCAATGTGAATAGATCACATACAGCTTACTGCCCACCTGATCGGTCTGCAGGAGGTTAAAACTAGTCTACATTTAGATTACATATGCACCTATTTCAGTTATACAGAGGAGAAGTTGATGTTTTTTCATGATAATTATTATTATATTTTTAGGAGAAAAAAAAACATAGAGGCTGAATTGCTCCACTACCCCTTGTTAAGAACTGATCTAAGCATTCATGTCTTCTTCAAAGTGAGCAAGCACCAATAAAAATACGTTTCATCATAAAAAAAGACATTGCCGTCAAATAGCTCGCTTACTTGCAATATTGGAGGATAAAGCTTTATTTTTCCAGCTCTCAGCCATAAACATGGAGACTCATCAGAAGGTTGTTTTTTTTCACTTGTCTCTCAGGACTTCTGTAATATATTGTACCTACATAATATGCTGCTGAAGGTGGTTGATAAACAGGAAAAAAAAAGCTGCGATTTGGATCATGGACTTATCACGTGTGACATGTTTAAAGCACATGTGCCAAATAAGCATTATTTGCCACTTCTTAAAAGAAGTGACAATTCTTTTTTTGTCAAATTTAATAGTTTTCCTCAACATTTTTCATTGTTTTACATTTTACACTAAAATAAAAAACAAACAAACAAGCAAAAAAAATAATCAGTAGGTTTGTTGCGTTAACACAATGAGGTCCAGTTGTAGCTCGGTACATTATTTCCTTCTTTTTTCTATACTGTATCTCTGGAATATGAAAACATTGGCAGCACCTGGGCAATTCTTTAACCTAGTTAATGCAAACTTATCGGGTAAGGGATCAAAGAAAATATCTATGTTAAATTTGTGCAAACATTCGATTGTTTGTGTACAGTTACCTGGCCACATTTGCAAGGTGCCATTAGAAGTCAGTGTGATCTACTATTGATCTCCTGTGGATCAATATTTATCTTGTATTTATAGAGCCAGTATATCATCATCCAATCACCACCTTGTCTAAGTTACTGTTAGCACAGACACACTGGGAGGAGAATTGATTAGCAAATCAGGCCTGTATTTACTTCTTACTGTGATCAAAGCCATGAGAGGAAGTGCATGGAGAGCCTGGGGGACGAGGGTGAGTCGTTTTACCAAGTCTACTCTTATTACCATGCATTGCTCATTCAAACAGGTAGATTTTAGATTTAGCATAACAAAGGGGGGATTTCAAATCTCTCAAAGGTTGCCGTGCCTATTGGGCAGTCGGGGAAGATTTATGTCTCCTAAGCTGGCACGTGTGTTTCTGTTTCTCATGAGATTTTTAACAGACTGTGACGCCCTCACACGTCTCTGCACTTTACATATTGGAGCTGCTTGGCAATTCAGATCCATGCGTACGCTCCTCCGTATTTAATTTTAGGTGATCCTGGGAGAATATTTCCTCTTAAATATGGATTTATCTTAACATATGGTGCAGGAATTGTAATTGTCTTTGGTCCCAAAGCAGTTGTTTTCTGGGCTGAAAGTTAGACAAAGATGCTTGGGGAACATTTTAGAAAAAAGCGTTAAACGTAATGATACAGAAGATTATTTTTCTCGTGTGCATCTGTTTATGTCTCATAATTTAAGGTTTTTGGGGGGTTTTTTCAACTTCATCCTCAAAAAGTTGCGATGCTTTTTGAAATGTAAGCAAAAACAGTATGTGATCATTTCCAAAACATTGATACTTTGTGTTTAATTGAAAGTAGCACAACGACTACATATCAAATGTTGAAACAGAGAAATTACTTCTAAATTACATACTTATTTAGAATATAATGCCAACACATGTCAAAAAAGTTGGGACAGGGTCATGTTTACCTCACTGTGGCATCTTCTTTTAACAACACTCTCTAAGTGTTTGGGAACTGAGAAGACCAATTGTTGTAGTTTTGAAAGTAGAATGTTTGACCCTTATTGCTTGATGTAGGATTTCAGCTGTTTAGACCTTTTCATTGGGTGACAAGTAGGGACAGCAGGCCAGTTTAGCACCTGGACTCTTTAACTACAGAGCCATGGTGCTGTAATATGTGCAGAGTGTGGTTTGTGGATTGCATTGTGTTGGTGACGCGAGGCCTTCATTGAAAAATATGTTGGCAGCATGTGTTCCGAAACCTGTATATAACGTTCGGCAATAATGGTTTCTTCACAAATTTGCAGGTTACCCAGACCATATGCACTAATGAACCCCATACAATCATGGCTGCTGGAATTTGAACTGTGTGCTGATAACTATCCGAATGCACTGATGGACTCGTCAGACACACCGCAGGACAGTCTTTGCCTCAGTCCAATGTTAAATGAGCTCAGGCCCAGAGAGAGCAGCTGTGTCTCGGCATCTGCTTTACATACGGCTTCATCTCTGTGTTCACACTGTTTTTGGAAGTGTTCCCTACCCCATGCAGTGTCCACCACAGAATCAAGTCTGTTTTCAGTTCAGTACCGTCAGAGGGCCCGAAGATTTCAGTCATCTAATATAGGTTGTTGGTCAAGATTTCTTTAGTCACTTAATCTTTTGATGATACTACTGCAGACAGTGAAATCCTCAAATTGGTGAACCCCTACCCATCCTGAACTTCTCCCCTCTCTGGGTTAATCTTTTTTGTTGCCTGTCATGTTACTAACTTGTGAGTTAATCTCATTAATTGTTACACGCTCCAAGGTTACAAGGTGTTTTCTTGTAGCATTGCGCAACTTTTCCCCCACTTTTGTTGCCACTGTCCCAACTTTTTTGAAACACGTTGCTGAGGTTAAATTCAAAATCAGGATATAGTCATTTCCCAAAAACAATAACAGTAGTTTTTCAGTTACAACATTTGATAAGTTGTCTTGGAGCTATTTTCGAATGAAAAGGAGGTTTCAATGTTAAGTAAATCATCCCATTCTGTGTCTCTTTTTCGCATAGACAGCATCCCGACGTTTTGTAAACGGGATCGTAGTCACCTAACATCTACTGTCAACTGTTTGGATCTTGATGAATAAACTGACATTTCTGTTTCCACTGTGTTATTTTTATGTGCAGGTTAGCTCTGTATGTGTACGAGTACCTGCTTCATGTAGGAGCACAGAAGTCGGCACAGACCTTTCTCTCAGAGGTAAGACACAAAGCTGCTGCATACGTGTGTATGTGTGTGTGACAGCAAGAGTACAGCCCATGTGGTTTATGTGGCCACTCTGACCCTCGTCCAGTGTGTCCGGAAAGTGTAACAACTAATTGAATTTGCCTAGAATCACAGTGCTGAGCTGAGAGGCCAGTAGTAGAAGACAAGCTTTGTAATATTAGTGTTGCATTTAGCGGAACTGGAGCTGGGAGAATTATAGCGATCAGCCTGGAGTTGACGTCTTCGACTGACATCATTCTCTGATCCGCTCAGTCTCTTCCCGAGAAGCCAGCTTTAATTGTGCAGAGGTGATGGGGTGAAAACGAGGTCACCTGATTCTTGAGTTTCGCCGTAAATGACGGTAAATTACAATGTAGAAGACAGTGGCTGCAGGCGTGTTGTACAGCGGCCAGAGGAAGAGCAGAACAAAGGGAGGGGGATGAAAAAGGTTACATCATCAGTTGGCACCAATTCTCATCGCTTTGACTTAGTGTGTGTTCATGCACACACACACACACACACTTCTGTGTCTCTCCAACACCCTTTCCTGCCTGACATTTCACTCAGGCTCTATTAGGCAGATGTGGGAAACGAAAAGGATAGGAAGTGTTGTTTGGAAATGGGAGTTCACTAGCTCAAAGTGCAACAAGTTTAAACACTTGTTGACAGTACACATGTATCGCATGCACAAGAGGTAAACATTATGGTATAACGTTGCTCTTGCTGGAAAAGCAGGGTGCGGTAAAACATGGCTTTATGGGCCTGTTTACCACCTATTACGATCCACATCTGTTTACAGTGTATCCTCGGGCTCAGGAAGCATTGTTTAGAGAAAGGAGTCACAGACAAAAAATAAAAAAAAATACCTAACCATCAGTACCAAATCAGAGACATACAGCTCATAAGAATCATAAAGAAGAACTCTGGCAATGTATCACTATAAGAATAACATCAAAGATTTAGTTTTAAAATGCTTTTAAAACAGGACAGCTCGTATAAATAACTAAA